>WHVE01001190.1:0-25037 GCA_015178995.1 Trichophaea hybrida
GTCGCAAAGAGCCGGTGGGAACAGATAGGTGTGGTTTGAATTACCAATGTACCAATCTCAGCAGGAAGAAACGACTGTATCGTCACATTCGTCGATCACTTTTCAACATGAGCTCATTGGGTACCATCAAAAATAACGATCGATGCTGCTGGATTCGCACAACGGTTTTTGGAAGCCACCATACTTATTTACTATGTCCCACGCGAGATCGTCAGTAACCGAGATGCCCATTTCACATCAGATTTCTGGATGGAGGTGAGTTAACAGTTGCAAACTAAATTGTCAAAGTCGAGTGCTTTCCACCCACAAACAGATGGACTATCAGAGATGTCAAATGAACAAGTCACAAGATATCTACAGGCCTTCACCACACACCACCAGGCCGGATGGGACGAGCGCTTGGGTATGGCGGAAAACAGTGGTTGGCCCAAACGGCAGCTTTGTCGCGAAACTGAAGCAGTGCCACAGCGGCCCAACTGTTGGTCAATGGCATTCCACACTGGTCCGTCAAGCCCAATGCCAGGGCAAGAGGTCCGAAATGGCGGTGCAGAGTGGATACGAAGGTGGTGACGGCATCTAGAGTTCCCGTACCATCGTAAGTTGGCAATCCTGTCATTTTGACGTTAAATATGTGATTGTTGGTTTGGCAAGTGCTAATGGGTGCAGAGGTTGGCTTCACTCGAATTAAGGCCTCGTTTGTAACATTCAGTTCCACCATGACCGACTCCATCTTTTTACTGGTCATGTTTCACACGTCTTCAGCTGTTGCCAACGCTGTCTTGGATGCTTCTAGTTCTTGTAAGGTGGCCACCAGTTTGGCTTGCATCGTCATATTGAGGGCATTTTTGGAGGTGACCTCTCGTTTCAGCTTCGCCATCCCCTTTGCGATTGCATCGTCAACCAGTGGTAGAGCCTCTTCATCTTTCTCATCGGAGGCTTGTTGCGCCAATCTGTCGCACTTCATCTGTTGCATCACAAGGGCCTGTACCTTGTCGGATAGTTGCTTCTCTAAATCGACAAGTTGGTGGGCGATTGCATCCCACTCCCAATCGGCATCCTCTCACATTCACATAAGATCTTCGACATGTTCCCGGTACCCATCCTCCACCGCATGGAATCTATTGGCGACTACATCAGGGATATCCCTCAGTGCAATTACTGGCGGGTGATTGATGATCTCAGCTCGGCCAGCTCGGTTGTCATCAGTCTGCTGTGCGAGGATACTGACACCCTCGGGTCGTGCATCTGGGAAGACAGCGCTAGCCGTGGGAGCTTTCAACATACATGCCACATCTGAACAATAGTGCGTTTGACCTCCGGCAGGGTTTAGGCACGTGGAAGCAGGCATTGTGTTTGTTGTTGTTATGGTGTTGCGTTGTGCGAAATTCGTCTTTTTCACTGTTGATAGTTGTGTGCAATGGTTTTAACCACGTCGCCTCAAATCGAAATTGGGCTCCGGCACATATATGGTGCAGGAGAAGCCAATTGGACAGTGTTGCTACCAATGTAGTAATATGAAATGACGACAGTGTATTCGTGTCTAAGCGAGCGGTGTCTACCCTTGCGGACCCACACATGTTGTGGGTACGCACGAATCCCCTTCTGGCCCGTGCCTTCCACAGTGCCACACCTTATCTCCACCCTTCCTTCTTCACCGTAGCTGAAGCCGAGGCCGAGGACGTGGTGGACGTGGTGAACGTGGTGGCTGTAGTGGATGCGGTGGGGGCAGTGGAAGCATTTGAAGAGGTTGAAGCGGAGATAGCCACGAGAGTAAGTACACCTATTTCCAAATTGACAGTCATACCACATATGAATGTAGAAAACAGAAACGCACTCAGAAGGGAGGTAACAGCGGAAGAAAGAACGAGCGCATTTCCTTCCAGTGCGGGCTTCCTGGCCATTACAAAGGTAATTGTGTCGCCTACAAACGTATAAACGTTGGGTGGAAAGTCAAGAAAGCTACTGCGACAGCAGCTCTCGCTACAGCTGCATACTGCGATCCGCTCTGACTAACAGCTTGAGCTCTTACCACTGCTGCTGCCGCCGCTCCGCAATGGGTCATTGACTTGGGAGCGTCTCACCATATGTACAATGACCGCAGCAGCTTCACAATCTTCGAAAAGCTCCCACTTTCTATAGTCATCGAACTCGGAGACTATAACTCAGTCATTGCCACACATTACGGCTTGGTTGAAAGACTGGTCTACCAAGTGAAAGTCTGCTATACTCCTACTTTTCAACTTTCCCTCCTATCGATCAACCAATTGGATTTGGGCAGGCATACGACCATATTTCGAAATGGAAAAAGCTCCATAAGATCGCCATCTTCCTGTACCCTCACCGGATAGCAAATCAATGGCATATATATCATGGTCCATGCAACAACACTCCTATTATCGAGTATCGAGAAGGTGAGCAAAAGCAAGAGGGAAAGCTCACTTCCAAGAATCGCAGAGCCTACAATCGAGCCAACAATTGAGTCTTCAAATGCATCTACGGCAACTATAACCACGGCAACCATAACACAGTCCACCCGAAAGTCTCTCACAATCCCAGAATCAAGACAATAACACCGACGGCTAGCTTATATGAACCCTACCGGCATGAGGTCTCTGATTAGCGAATATACGCATGATTATTCTATGTGTACAGTCTGTATACAGGTGGAGAACAAACAGAAGTTCATCAGAGTACCTGTCAAACGGACTATGAAGCCATTTGAACTGGTACACTCAGATGTATGTGGTCCTTACTCTATACCGACCTTGGGAGGCAATCAGTATTATATATTTTGCATTGATGACTACACAGGGTACATATCTGTATGGCTGCTCGAAAATAGGAAAGCCGAAACCTGTACCTCCGTCTTCCAGTCATTCCAGGCTCGAATTTATACAATGCGCCAGGGCTGTCAAAACAAACAATTCCAGTGCGATACTTGATGTGGAGAGGACGACAATGAAACCTTCCGATATGTCCTCGCAGCCCGCGGTACCTCAAATGTGCCATGCCCTCCAAATGCTGACCATAAGTATTGTGTTTCAGAACAATTGATCTGGCCAATCACTGAGAAAGCCCAGGCAATGATGATCAACTCCAAGGCCCCCATTCAGTTCTGGGGAGAAGCAGTTAATACCACTGTCTATCTTTACCAAAGATCTCCAAATGAAGGCCTATCCAAAAGAGATGACCCGGACGGCTATCAAGCACCGTACGAAACGCCATACGTGATGCTGCATGAATTTGGCAAACTTATACATGATGCTGCTGGCAACAAAATATTGTATGAAGCTCCTCTCTACAACCTACGTCAATTTGGATGTTACGCCAGCACACTCATCCCTGAAGCACAAAGCCGAGGCAAATTCCGCCCGAAGTCAAAGCCCTGCATGATGGTTGGCTAGGCACATGACTCAACAACATTGTGGAGGATATAGGACCCTGAATTCCAGAAGGTGAAAGCCCAATCAGAAGTCGTCTTCGACGAAGAGAAAAATGCACACATTTCATGTCAGCATAGAAACAATGTGATCAATATCGATATTTTTGGACTGCCAGAAGACGAGCCATATATTGAGGAAATAGATACCAAAGATGAACCTCTCTGAGAACAAGATAGTCAACCTGCGCAGTTAGGTAAGAGATCCATATCTCACATGCATACAGCTCCTGACAAGGAAGCAGAAAACACTCACGGACGGCGACTCCGCCGAGAGGATCAGTCTGTCCAGTGTTCGGCTGTAGACGCAGAAAACATCACCCACAGCCGGTGCCTCTGCACTGAGGATCAGACTGCCCAGCGTTCGGCATCAGACGCAGAAAACATCACACTCGGCCGGCGCCTCCACATAGATGATTAGACTGCTTGGCATTCGGCAGCAGTAATCAAGAAGTGAAGCCAACTACCGCCAGCATCTCCAGCCCCAGCACCGCAGATAGCAAATCGTGTCACAACAAGTCAAACAATGGAAAGCCCTGAATGAGATCACTGGAAAAGAGCCATGGAGGAAGAAAGCACATCGATCTTGTTCAATAACACCTTCTCCGCTCTCAACTCCCAGGAAGCACAGCAACTGCAAGTTCAGGCGATTGGCTCTAAGTGGGTTTACAAGACTAAACACATCTCTGATGGGTCCATACAGTATACAGCAGGACTAGTCATAAAGGGATACGAGCAGACGGATTTCGGTGAGACTTATACACCTGTGGGGAAGCTACCTTTGTGTCGGTATCTCATCTCTGACATCGGGTGATACAGGTGGAATATGGACCACTTGGGTGTAGTCACCACTTTCCTAAACTCCGAAATCGACGATGATGACATCGCTATGACTTTGCCAGATTGATAGCCAGAAGGCCTCAACACACCAAAGATTATCGTCAGACTCGGGAAAGCTCTTTATGGCCTTGAACAAGCTCGACAGTTATAGCACGACAATCCCAATGCCTCTCTACTCTCTCTTGGGTTCACTCAATCCGTTGCCAATTCTAACCTATATCCCCGCAGGGACGGCATTCTTAAACTTCTGTATGTCCACGATATCTCCATGTCATATCCGGAGGCCACCTCAAAAACTGCGATCAAGGTCAAGGGGAAACTCTCGGAATAATACAAGATCACAAATCTCGGACTGGCACTTCAATTCCTCAGCATCGAGATCCACCGCAATGAAAATGGTAGAGGGACCTTCTTGGTCAGAAAGCGTAGAATACCACGATTCTCTGACAATTCGATATGGAGCATACTGACTGTGTATCAACGCCCATGGACCCCAATGTGAAGTTGGACTTCACCAAAAATCAGGGACAGAAAGAACTGGATCATATCAGAGACTATCAAGCAGTCGTGGGATCACTGATGTACACAGCACTTGCAACTCAGCCAGATATCTCGTATGCGGTCGCCGCTATTTTCTGTTACAATTTGCGACCATTCACAAGCCATATGACTGCTGCAAAGAGAGTTCTTCCGTATCTCAAATCTACAGCCGATTGTCGATTACATATCAACTGCAATGACAGTCATATCGGAATCGGCAATCATCTCGTAGGGTACTCGGATTCTGATTGGGGCAATGATATCGCAGACCGTAAATCTCATGGAGGCCATGTGATTCTCGCCATCCCTGGGGCAGTCTCGTGGCAGACTCGAAAGCAAGGCCTCATCACCATGTCAAGTCTTGACGATGAATTCATCGCCTGCTGGGAGGCCTCTAGAGAAGCCACATAGTTACTTCAATTGCAGAATGATATTCACGGTTCTCCGTAAGTCTCACCACTGGAAATCAACTGCGACAATCAGGGAGCTTTTGTTCTCATCACCACAGGAATCATAAAGGCTTGAACTAAGCACATTGACATTCACTACCACAATAGTCGAGATCTACACAAGCGCCAAATAGTGAACTACTTCTATGTGCACACAGACAACAATGTGGCAGATATATTCACCAAAGCACTTAGTAAAGAAAAGCATACAAAGTTCACGAAGGCAATGGGTTTATGGTATTGGAGATCAGTTTCAGGTTTGTTTTAAGGTTGTTTCACTTTTCTTTTGAGAATACGGATTTCTGTATTTATATGGATGGCCATCCTCAGGCTACGGTAGTACTCTTTCCCTGAACATTTTGCAGGGTTTTAAGGAGGCTACTACGGGATTTACTTGCAGCGCATATATGCTCGCTCATTCACTTATATTTTTGTTTTTGTTTTTGTTCTTACTGCATGGAGTGCAGCAAGAGGGGCGAGTGTTACAATATCACATTTGGCCGAGGTCATCTAGTCATGACGGTGCGGCCATGCGGCCACATCTGATGGTGGAGCTTATGGCATTGTGAAGGCGTAGGGCATCATGACGTCCATGTCTCGGCCTGATGGCATGCCTGCAGACCTCGGCCTGACATCATGACACTGTACTTACCATAGTATATAAGAGAAGTCATTCTCCGTGTATATAGACAATAAGACAAGACAACTCTAGAACTCCTAAGTTAACAACTTGGATTACACGGAGGCCCGGTAGTCCCCTAGTCCAAAAACTCTCCGCCTGACAAATCGTAGTCCGAGATCGGGAGACATCCCCCCCGCCCCGGACGGACGTCTAGGAAACCTAGACCGCATACTTCAGCCTAGAGCGTCAAGAAGTGATTTAGGCAGCTAAAGAGTGCAACCATAAGACTCAACACACAATAAAGAGAGAAGAGCTCTGCGCGATGTCACGAAGCTTAAAAAGGGGTATCATGGTCAGCTCGGCGATCACGGGATATCACCCAATTTTTTCGCGACGACCCATGAGAGTGCCCAAACTATCACCCAAATGACTGCCCACAATAACACCAACCATTG
Source organism: Trichophaea hybrida (assembly GCA_015178995.1). Taxonomy (NCBI): domain Eukaryota; kingdom Fungi; phylum Ascomycota; class Pezizomycetes; order Pezizales; family Pyronemataceae; genus Trichophaea; species Trichophaea hybrida. Next base: position 6,346 of record WHVE01001190.1, read on the forward strand.
TGGAAAATATGTGAGTGAAGAGGAGGGGTTTATTCTCTAGTCTCGAGATCATCTGTCTACGTGATTCAGCTGGTCCGAAACCGGCTATGACCCCATCTGATCGGATCATCTGTTCGTAGTCCCATCCGATAACCAATCTTGCTTTGACACTATCTACACTACTATCCCATGCCATCTTTTTGGACCCGAGATACAGTCTCTAATCACACAAGTGTTGCTCAGCTCCAATCAATCCCACTTAGTTAAAGACTCAGTAGTAACTTAGCTTTCTAAATTCCAACCTCCTCCGACTTGACTACTATTACGAGGATCAAGTTGGGTCGATCCCAAACCAAAACGGTGGCCTGGCCTGCCTCGTGCAGACCCAGCAGGCTATCCGCTGAATAGGACACGCCCGCGCATCAAGATCACTGACTAAGTACGTTTCCTTATCGGCTATGTTTTGGGGAATTACGGAGGTCTCACGGTGCATACATATAGCGGAGCATCTACTCTAATCAGGGGACGAGGCACTCCCAGTCAGAAACATATGTGTGCTCCATAAGATACGACAGATAGCGACTACTGGAGAACATGGTAAAACGTATGGAGATCTGGGAGTGACGGTGCAACATAAACTCACTCAGCACCTGTTGAAACATAGATATAAATAGTACGCTCCGGAACTGATGGTGTGCATTTCCTCTAATCCAGGGAATTAAGTTATCGAGTGACCGATCATGTCTTCGACGCCATCACCCACTCCAGAATTTCCATGGATCTTCGTCCTATTTGGGTAACCAGGGGCCTTCCATAATATCTCCACATAGTTTGAGCTAGTATTAGCAGTTTTCATATCAATATTGTAGTACCATGGATCAAAGATATCAAAAGAGAATGTAATACGTCTGAGAACCTCCAACGCGAAAGACCTGGTCACCAACATCCACAATGACCGGCGGGAGCCTTAAATGAAAGCTCAAGTCGATAGACATATTCTGACACTAATTGCTCTAGTTGCTTGGCAGTAGTGATGTAGAACCATAGTGTACCCGGATGTGCAGCTGCATCCTCGTCGATATCAAAGTCTCCGGGCAGCATTAGATAGTTCGTCATAAAACAAAATCTGTCAGTATGAAATTTCCCATGTCTGACCACATTGTAACATATGCGGTTGGCCCTTGTAAAAAATGTCTCGGAATATTACCTGCAATTGAGTGTCCGGAGAATTCTAATTTAGACGAGTAGATTGCCATTTTAATTTAAAGTTAGTCACTTCTGGCTCGTTTGTCGATGTTTCTTGATTACAACTCAGATCTAACCGTTTAGTATATGATGTCTGTCCACTCCGACTCTCGGTTGACACGAGGCGAATAAACTCCGATCTGTGGAGATCACACTAGCTCACTTGTGGTAACTTTCGGCACCAAGGTTGCATATCTGGTTGTGATAGCAAGTGGCAAGTGACTCAGTGACAAAGATGGCAAAAGGCCGCGCAGAAATCACCACTCTCTTGTACTATATATCTCCAGTCTTTCTCCTTCTCTATTCTCTCTTCTCTCTGTACCATAGTCTATGCACATGACCCCTTCTTACCTTAATAACCCTTCATAACAACCCTTCATATTGTAACAACCAATGATGCGATATAGAAGGGGAGAACATGTGTATAAACTATGGTACAGAGAGAAGAGAAGAACATTTGACATATACAAGAGTCATCAGCCCCGGTTACCGTGCGCTTGTATGAGATCAGAAACACGTCTCAGATCATATATGTAACAACATTGGTCTGTTACATATCCAGTGGTGGCAAGTGGCTCAGAGTGGCGAGTGACTCAAGAGTGCCGAAGCATCAAAGTTTTCTTTCATAATTCTCTGTATATAAATCGAGTCTTTCTCCTCTCCTTCTCTTCACTGTATCATAGAATAAACACACGGTTCTCCCCTAAGTACTATAGCAACATGTTCTGTTACAGATGTACATGATGCTACAGGTCTGATACACGGTCCTGCGGCAGGGGCTGATGCCTCCTCTATATATCTCGAGTCTTTCTCATTCTCTCTTTTCTCTGTACCATAGAATATACGCACACGGTTCTCCCCTACTTCCATATCGTAACACGTTCTGTTACGAATGTCAAGCGGACGAAGTCTATTCTACTATCTAAGGAGAAGCCCTGTCTTTATATACATGAGAGCCTAAACTCCATGGAAGTCCATGGAAGCTCATGATTGCAAATACCAGTGGCGGTGGCGAGTGAAAACTCGTGGATGAGTCTACGACTGTGAGTCCGTAGCCTGTGAGTCAAATTGGCGAGATCAGTATCGGCGACTTCCCTTCAGATCGTAGTATCATATTCTGTTGCATGAACCTGACCGAGCTGAGCTTCAGCTGAGCTGATGTCAAGGCACATAGCCGGTAGGGCATAAGGCACCCAACTACCTTGTATATATCTCGAGTCTTTTTCTTTCTCTCCAGTCTCTGTACCTTAAGTCTATTCACACGGTTCTCCCTTTCCATATTTCAACATGTTCTGTTGCATAAATAGATCTCAGCCTTCATACGGGCTTACCGGGCTGGCTCTCGTACGGGCTGGCTCTCGTACGGGCTGGCGGTGCTCAGCCGTCTCTATACATAGATGATGAGCACGTACATATTCGTACCGTATATATATATGGCCTTATGGCCTCTTAGATAGAACAATTAAGCTTCTCTAGCAATCAGTATTTCAACAGGTTATGAGCCCGGCAGTCGCTATCTAAATTCTACTTTACTACTCTATTTATACCTCACGATCTACAAGAGCCTGTTGCAACCCTAACCCTCACACTAAAAACTCAACACCATTAAGATCTCATGATGACTTCCTCCTCATCTGAACCCGTCTTCAGAAAAACCTAATGGGGTGATATCCATAAGCTCACTCACAGTAACTACGACGAATGGAAAGACGACATGATACTTGTCCTATCAGCCATGAGAGCATACAGAATTGTCACCAGAGATAGTCCTGAACCGCAGCCCCTTGATATAAATTACGATGATTGGAAGGCTAAAGAAGCACAAGCTGCATCTATTATGAAACTTTCCTGTTCCCCAGCAGTACGGCGTATTGTCAAAGGTATAAGAAACCCTCACGAGATGTGGAACATGCTAGAAACCAGCCTGGACACTGCCGGATCGTACATTGGCAGACAGGACATTCTCCGCCCTTTCCGTGCGTGCTGACCTCAGCATAATGAATCACATGAAGCATACTTCACTAAGCTTGGCAACTACCGCACACAACTGGACAATACAGACGATGCAATCACTGATTGTGCTTTCCGAATGCAAATATTCACATCACTGCCATCACAGTATGTGATGATATTAATGGTCCTGAAGCATAGAAGACCCTTACCTACAGCCAATGAAGCCATGCATGATCTTTTGGAAGACGAAATTACAACTGGCCTTATCAATGAACTCGGAGATGCATCCAGGGGGGCCACCCTCATCACCCAACCTGGCGGCTGCCGTGGCTGAGGCCAAGGCCGTGGACGTGGTGGATGCAGTGGACGCGGTGGATGCGGTGGAAGCGGTGGAAGCGGAAACAGCTATGAGAGTAAGTGCACCGATTGCAAAATTATCAGTCATACCACGGATGCATGCAGAAAAAGAAAACGCGCTCAGGAGGGGGACAACAGCAGTGGAAAGGACGAGTGAATTTGTTACCAGTGCGGGCTTCCAGGCGATGTTAAAGTCGATTGTGTCTCCTACAAACGTGTGAAAGAGTGGTGGTGAGCCAAGAAAGCTACCGCTACAGCAGCTCTCGCTACAGCCTGAGACTGCAACCTTCTCTGACTGACAGCTCATGCTCTCACTGCTGCTGCGGCCGCTCCGAAGTGGGTCATTGACTCTGGAGTGTCACACTACATGTGCAATCACCGCAGCGTCTTCACAACATTCAAAAAGCTCACACTTCCAATTGTAATCGAACTCTGAGACAATAACTCAGTTATCGCAACGAATTACACTGTCATTCACATACAGGGCTACCAAGTCGAAGCCCTCCATACTCCTACTCTTTGCCTTTTCCTCTTGACGATCAATCAATTAAATTTGGGCTGGCATACGACTATATTTCGAAATGGAAAATGCTCCATAACTTCGCCATCTTTCTGCACCCTCGCCGTAACACTCATCAATGGCATATATATCATACCCCACGCGACCGCGCTCCTATCGATGACTACCGAGAAAGGAAGACAGCAAAGGAGGGAAAGCTCACTCACAAGAGTATTAATCGGAGAACCTACAATCGAGCCAATGATCGAGTCTTCAAATGTACCTATGGCAGCCATAATTAAGTCTAAGTCCACTCGAAAGTCTCTCACAATCTCAGAGTCAAGACTATGGCACCAGTGACTAGCTCAAATGAATCCTACCGCCATGAACACTCTGATTGGCAGATATACACACAATGATTCAATGTGCACAGTCTGCATCCAGGCCAAGCACAAACACAGATTAATCAGAATGCTAATCAAACGCACTACGAAGCCTTTTGAACTCGTACACATGGATGTATGCGGTCCCTTCTCTACACGGACATTTGGAGACAACCATTACTATATACTGTTCATCGACGACTACACCCGGCACACAACTGTATGGCTGCTTCAAAAAAGAAAGCCGATACCTGCACCATCGCCTCTCAGTCATTCCAAGCCCGAATTGAAGCTACGGGCCATGGCTATCAAATCAAACGATTCTGGAGCGATAATGGACGCGGAGAGTATGACAATATGACCTGCCGATTTGCCCTTGCAACCCGCCGTACCGTATATGAGCTATGCCCTCTATATGCTCACCGTAAGAATGGTGTTGCCAAACGAATGATCCAGACAATCACTGAGAATCCTCGAGCAATGATGATCCATTCCCAGGCCCCTATTCAGTTCTGGGGAGAAGCAGTTCATACCACGGTCTATCTTCACCAAAGATCTCCAAATGAAGGCCTATCCAAAGAGATCACCAGGGGGGCTACAAACCACCATACAAAACACTATACGTGATGCTGCATAGATTTGGCATACCTACGTACGATGCAGCCAGCAACGAAATATCACATCAAGCCCCTGTCCATAACCTACAGCGGTTTGGATGTTACACCAGCAGACTCATCTCCGAAGCACAACGCCGAGGCAAATTCGGCCTGAGGTTAAAGCCCTGCATGATGGTAGGCTACACAAACGACTCGACGACGTTGTGGAGGATATGCGACCATGAATTGCAGAAGGTGAAAGCCCAATCAGAAGTCGTCTTCGACGAAGATAGAAATACACACATGGCATGTCAGCATGGAAGCAATGAGATCGATATGTTTGGACTATCAGAAGACGAGGAATATATCAAGGATATAGATACCGGCAATGAGCCTCTCCGAGGACAAGAGAGTCCACCTACGCAGTTAGGTAGGAGATCCACATGTCATATACATAAAGCTCCTGACGAGGAAGCAGTAAACGCCCACAGACGGCGCCTCCCCCAAGAGGATCAAACTCCCCAGCGTTCGGCAGCAGATGCAGAAAACATCACCCACAGCCGGCGCCTCCCCAGGGAGGACCAGACTGCCCGAATTTCAGCAGCAGCATTCAAGAAATCATGCCAAGTACCGCCAGCATCTCCAGCTCCAGCTCCGCCGATAACGAGTCGTGTCACAAGAAGTCATGGTAAAGCCTCAGCAGCAGCATTCACGGCATCCATAGAAGATCCATTTACATACACAGAAGCTATGGAATGCCCTCAAAGGGATCACTGGAAGTGAGCCATGGAGGAAGAAAGCACCTCGACCTTGTTAAATTACACCTTCTCCGCTCTCAACTCCCAGGAACCACAGCAACTGCAAGTTAAGCCGATTTGCTCTAAGTGAGTTCACAAGACTAAACACAACACTGATGGGTCCACACGGTATAAAGCACGGCTAGTCATGAAAGGATATGAGCAGATGGATCTCGGTGAGACTTATGCCGCTGTGGGGAAGCTAACTACATTTCGGTATCTCATCTCTCTCATTGGGAGCCACAGAGTGGAATATGGATCACTTAGATGTAGTTAACGCTTTCCTACACCCCAAAATCAACAATGACAATATGTATATAACTTTCCCAGAAGGATGGCCAGAAGGCCTCAACATACCAAAGATTATCGTCAGACTCGGTAAAGCTCTCCATGGTCTTAAGCATGCTCCACAGTTATGGAACGACAATATCAATGTCTTTCCACTCTCTCTTGGGTTCACTCAGTCCCTCACCAATCCTAACCTCTATCTGCGTAGTGAGGGCATTCTGATACTTCTGTAGATCGACAATATCTCCATGTCATATCCGGAGGCAGCCGCCAAAGCTGTGATCAAGGTCAAGACGAAACATTTGGAGAAACATCAGATCACGAACCTCGGCCCCACACGCTAAGTTCTCGGCATCGAGATCCACTGCGATGTAACTGGTATAAGGATCAGTCTGGGAGACAAAGCCTATATCACAACAATTTTCAGACAATTTGACATGGAGCATACACACGGTGTATCAAGGCCCATAGACCCCCATGTAATGTTGGACTTGGCCGAGGATCGGGGGGAGAAGGAACTGGAAGATATTACAGACCATCAAGCAGTCGTGAGATCACTAATGTACGCAGCACTTGCAACTCGGCCAGATATCTCTTATGCTGTCGCTGCTCTTTCCCATTGCAATTCTCAACCATTCACAAGCCATATGTCCGCTGCAAAGAGAGTTCATCAGTATCTCAAATCTACATCCAATTTTCGACTACATTTCCACGGCAACAACAACGGCATCGGAAATAGTGTCGTAGGATACTCAGATTCTGATTGGGCCAATGACAGATCGGACCGCAAATGTCAGAAAGGCCTTGTGGTTCTCGCTAGCAATGGAGCTGTGTCATGGGAGTCTCGAAAGCAAAGCCTCATCGCCATGTCAACTCTCGCGGCCGAATTCATCACCTGCTCAGAGGCCTCCAGGCAGGCGAAATGGTTACTCAAATTGCAGAAGGATATTCACAGTTCTCAGAAAGATTCACCGCTGCCAATCAACTGTGAAGATCAGGGAGCTCTCGCTCTCATCTCCTCGGGAATCATAAAGGCACGCACCCAGCATATCTACGTTCACTATCACAATCGTCGAGATCTGCACAAGCGCCAAATGGTTAACTGCTACTATGTGCACACAGACGAAAATGTGGCAGATATATTCTCAAAAGCACTTGCTAAGGATAAGCATATAAGTTCACAAAGGCAATGGGTTTATGGTAATCGAGATTAGTTTAAGGTTTGTTTTAGGGTTGTTTCACTTTTTTATTGGGAATACGGATTTCTTTGTTAATATGGATGGCCATCCTCAGGCTATGGTAGTACTCTATCCCTCCTCACTTCTTACGCAGGGTTTAAATGAGGCTACTATTGGTATCACAAGTTGCGTATCATCTTTGTTTGTTTGTTTGTTTCTTGCTCCGCGGAGCGTAGCAAGAGGGGGGAGTGTTGCATAAATAGTTCTCAGCCTTCATACGGGCTTACCGGGCTGGCTCTCGAACGGGCTCTCGTACGGGCTAGCTCTCGTACGGGCTTGCTCTCTTACGAGCTGGCAGTGCTCAGCCGTCTCTATGGATAGATGATGGGCACGTACATATTCGTACCGTATATATATATGGCCTTATGGCCTCTTAGATAGAACAATTAAGCTTCTCTAGCAATCAGTATTTCAACACGTTCGAAACGGGCTGAGTCGAGTGATGAGACATGATGAACCTAAATTTGTTGCGGAACGCTAATAATAGTGATTGCCTTTCTCGAACTACTGAGAATAATGAGATATAGCGTGGTCCAATGGAGATTTTATCCTGTTTTTCATGTTTTAGATATGCAGGCCGGCCCGCAGGCTTTGGTAAGGTCTGTGGGCTTTTGATTTTAAAGCCCGCCCGCATGGCCAAAAGCCCTTGGGCCGGCCGGGCCCGTTTCGAACATTGTGTAACCATTGTCACTTAGACACGAAGAGAGTTGATTGAATTAAAGAATGATACAGTCAGCCTTGGCGCTGTTGAAATACTGATTGCTAGGAGCTGGTATATTCCAAGCTACTGGAACAATCATGTGATCTTATATACGGCGTTCAGAGTATGCCTTGTACGCATGCATGCGCACTCAGCTGGCATCTCCAGCTGAGTCTGGAACGACCATCATGATCGTGAGATCATGATACCCATCAGCCCAGCTGAAGCACATAAGCCGTATGTCAGGGAGGCGATCTATATACCCAACAGGCTTGTTAAACTTAGGAGTTCTAGAGTTGTCTTATCTTATTGTCTATATACGTGGAGAATGACTTCTCTTATATACTATGGTAAGTACGGTGTCATGATGTCAGGCCGAGGCATGCAGGCATGCCATCAGGCCGAGGCATGGACGTCATGAAGTCCTACGCCACCATAAGCCCATCCAGCGATGGCCGCACGACGTCGACGACCGCACCGTCATGACAGATGACTTCGGTCAAGTAGCATATTGCAACACTTCCCCCTCTTGCTACAGTCCATGAAGCAAGAACAAAAATGAAATATAAGTGAATGAGCAAGCATACATGCGCTGCAAATAATTTCCATAGTAGCCTCCTTAAAACCCTGCGAAATGTTCAGGGAAAGAGTACTACCGTAGCCTGAGCATGGCCATCCATAAAGAAGCAAAGAAATCCATCGCTTCCAACCATAAATTTACCTCAAATCGGCCTCCTCCATTTCCTTCGAAACGAATCATTAATCCACCATAATCGTGGATCCATCAACTACCATAATCCCATTGCTTTGGTGAACTTCTGATTCGTTACTTTTGATCATCTTGGTGATTCCAGTGGTGACGTGAGTGATATTGTTTCGGGATATATGCTTCTAAGTTTGAAGTGCTGCATATATTAATGAACCGCCGACTGCTTGGCAGTTCTTGAATGTTTCGTTTCTTCCCCCGATCCTCAACTAAATCCAGATTCGTGTTGGGATTCATGGGAGTCATTGCATTGTAAGAATGCTGCCGAATTTTCTTCATAATAGCGTTTGATAAAGGCTCTCCGGCAGAGACCGACACTGGCCGTCTTGCTGATGCTGATATGGGTGCAATTGCCGTTGGGATAAATATCGATGCTGTGCAGGGCCTAGGTTCGTGATCTTATACTCTCTCATGAGCTTCGCCTTCACCTCGATCACGGTTTCGTAGTAACCGTCGCCGCAGATATAAAGGTTAGGGTCAGCTAGTGATTGTGCGAATCCAAGAGAGAGTAGAAATGCGTTGATATCTTTGTGCCATCGTGGCGGTACTCGTTTCAGGCCATAAGGGCTTACTGAAGTCTTAAGTCTGGTGATCATGGCTGCGTAGATGCCTTCCGGTATTGCCAGAAAGATGTCTTCGTCATTGCTTTAGGCTATATCCAAGTGATTGATATTTCATCCACATCTCTCAACTTGAGAGATGAGATATCCAAAGGTTGTTAGCTTGTCAATAGGAGCATAAGTCTTACCGAAAACAATTCGTTCGTATCGCAGCGATCCATCCGGATTGTGCATTATCTTGTAGACTCACCTGGAGCCAATTCGAGAAGGTTAGGTATACACTCCTCTAATACTCGCGTTGTGCGCGTTTTCATAGCTTCCGCTTATGATTAATATAGATGCAAGTGCTGATGCCGTCAAGGCTTCCACAGAGGCTTCGGCCTTGTCTTGGATTCTCAAGACTCGACTCATGGCCGATTGTAGTTGGGTTTGGGTTGACTTCTTGATCATGACCGCTGCTTTGCGATCGTTGACTGTGAATCTCGATGCAGATGTTGATTCTGTGTAAATCCTTGTCTGTGATTGCTATGTAGGTGATCTTGAACCTGTTCGTGTAAGGAGTCAGTAATGCTGATGAGCATCGCGTCTATCTTGACGTCTTGATCATAACCGCCGCTTTGCGGTGTGAAGTGTTCTCAGAACCTGTGCTTGCAGGGAGACTTCGATACTGTGGAGCATCGGTTCTGTATTTACTATTTCTGGACGGTGGCTGCAGTCTGGCTTGATTTCTTGATTGCTGCCGAACGCTGGGCAGTCTGATCCTTTCTGCGAAGGTGTAATGGCGGTGGTCGAGTGATGGCAGCCGGCCGAGGGCAGGGTAACCGCCCAGTATATAGTCACTTCGCGGGAGTGCAATGGCACCCCAGCGATAATCTTACATATTACTCTACTCCATACAATCACGTATTCTCGTCTGCAACCGTATCTATTCTATTTGACATCTCTGGCCGTACGGAGCCCTACTAGCACGTACCCGTCCTTACACTATTATCGCTTTCCAATCATCAAATACGTTTCGCTCACGAGAATTCGCGATCTCACCCCTTTTTCGACACGTCAACAACGCGAACAAAGAATCGAAGCAATTATAGTCACACGATGCCTCCAAAGCAAACTAGATCTCAACTGAGAGTAACTGACGATGGTACAAGCGATGACACCCTGCAGGCCGCAGCTTCCGCGTCTGGAGGTCGACAAACTCGTGCATCGCGAACTAGCTTCACTCCTACTATTCTACCTGGGGCCCAAATCCAGGACGACAAAGAAAGCGGTCTCGACGATCTTAGCGATCTCGAAGACGAAGGCGACGCCCAAGATAACTCGCAATCCCGTAACCAACGCGAATCAGACACCATCAAGCACCTCCTCCAAGTGCTACAACAGCAGAAAGAGATGTTCGACGGCGTTATGAAGCAGAACGCGTTGCTGATGGAGGCCAATGCAAGGCAGTCGAGCGCACCAACTGAAGTTTCCTCCGCCGCCTCGAAGAAATTCAAGATGTCTAACCCGAAGCAATTCTGCGGTGGTGCTGTGGAGTTAGAGATCTTCTTAGGCTCCCTCCGTTCAAACTTCCGAGTTCACAGCGAATACTTCCCGAAGGGAGACATCGACTACGTACAGTACACACTCGATAATCTCGGCAGCTGGTCGAATCACCCAGACCCGAATCAACGAAAGACGAGTATGACCGACCCAATCTCATGGGGCCAAGACCTACTTGCGAAAAACAGCCCGTGCCTATTCGACTTCGAACTCTTCGTCGAGGAATTGCGGAAGCAGTACGGCGACAAGGAGCGGGTGCTCAATTCCGGCAGTCGAAATTTCAACGAGTTCAGGCAGGGACATTTTGATAAAAATGAGACCGTTCGAGCATACGCGAATCGACTACGCAAGATATGGCGGGATTCAAATCTTGACGAAACCCAGCACTTCACGCCGCTTTACCACCAGGTTTAGACCGGCTTGAAGCCGGAGTTGCACCCCATAATCAAGCCCTTCACCCCCGAGAGCCGCATGTTCGAAACACTCGACGCACTCTTTGACCGAGCGGCAGACGTCCAAACCAAGCCGAACCGACAAGAACAGAACCGTGACAAGCAACCGGAATCGTCTCAGTGGCAGAAAAGCCAAAAACGCAACTTCCGGCCATCCATCTCCGAGCCGACACAAACAAAACCCGAAGGTTCAGGCTCTAGATCAAACGACAAGCGCCGAACCGACTTACCTCCAGCACCATGGGTCTCGGTGGAAGTCTATGAGAAACGGAAAGCCGATGGAAAATGCTTTCGCTGCGGCGGCGATCATCGAACTCATCAATGCACGAGATACTCCCATGCCACCTTCCCCGACAAACTTCACCCCAACTCTGGCGGGCAAGGCGACCGCCAAGTTAAACGCCAGCGGTCATTCGACACCCAGAACTCAAAAAACTAGCTTACCTCTCCTGACATTTGGCTCAGCGGAAGAGGTTGGACGAAACAGAGCTGGGAATGGAGACCCTCGGCGCCCGGGCATTAATGGCAACTTTGGACGAGATTCAACCCCACCGAATATCATTGAAATCGAGGGTAGTGCTGGAGAGCCCGCGAGCCCACATGTCGAGCCAGTATCTCTGCGGCACGGCACGTCCGAATTCGGCTCACATCATTCACGAAGTCCAAATTCGAGACCGACAAGGCGAAATACAACGCGTACGAGCACTTATCGGCTGCGGCGCGACAAGCATCTTTATGTCTCCAAAGCTCCGAAAGAAACTCGGCCTGAGAGACGAAGCAGCAGGCATCACCACTCTGGGACTTGATGGGCGTGTGATGGAGTCTGCGGGGGACAGCCGGAAAGTGATGATGACGGTTCAGTACCTAGAACAACTCGCACCGGTTGACGAGTCGGATGTACTAGTCGTACCAATGCAGGCCTACGACCTCGTACTAGGGTTGCCATGGTTCAGCACCCGAAACCCCGATATCTATTGGACGCGTCGACGATTAATCTCTCTACGGACACCGAATGGGAGTGCTCCAGGAGAAGAAGTGCACTTGGAAAAGACCATGCGGGTGGAAAGGGACCCCCGCAGGCAAAACGTGGTTCCTCCGGACATACAAATGCTCGGAGCTACTGCATTCGACGATCTCTTAACTAGTGATGAGGTTGTAGAGGCATTCGCCCTGCGAATTGGGGAGTGCACCGGGCTGCTGGGAGCGACTTTGGACGTCAAAAGCTTGGATATACCAGGTGAGACCCGAGCGTTGGACGACGACGAGCAGGAGCAGCGGCGGTAGTTGCGGCAGAAGAGTTACACATTGACGGTGCTTGAATGACTGCTACCGGCTCGCCGTGGCAAGAAGGGAGTACTGGACGGCGGGGGTTCCCATCGAGGATAACTCGTTATGACAAGGGCTCCTGGTTTCCGCGACACTTCCGCTCTCATTTCCCCGTGCGAACTCAGTGCTAACGCGTGCGGATGGAGCAGAAGCGGAGTTGATAGTCACCGACGATGGAGGGCGCATCCCTGCCAAATACAAAGAATTCGTCGAGGTCTTTAGTAAAGTCAAAGCGGAGACACTTCCACCGCATCGGTCAATTGACCATGCGATTGATTTGGAGCCCGGCCACCAGTTGCCATATGGGCGGATTTACAACCTTTCTGAGGTCGAGCTGCGAACCTTGAAGGCTTACATTGAGACGAACCTGGCCAACGACTTTATCCAGCGGTCATCATCGCCGGCCGCGGCACCGATACTCTTTGCAAAAAAGAAGGATGGCGGCTTGAGGCTTTGTGTCGACTACCGAGCTCTCAACGCTAGGACGATTAAAAACCGGTATCCCCTTCCATTGATTTCGGAGAATCTTGACCGTGTGCGCAGCGCCAAAATCTTCACGAAATTAGACCTCCGCGGAGCCTACAACCTCATCCGAATTAGAGAAGGCGACGAGTACAAGACGGCATTCAGAACCCGATACGGTCAGTTCGAGTACAAGGTCATGCCATTCGGCTTAACAAACGCACCGGCGACGTTCCAGGCTTATATCGACGATTGCCTACAACCATACATCGACGACTTTGCCGTATGTTACCTTGATGACATTCTCATCTACTCGGAGAATGGGACGGAGCATGACGAGCACCTTCGGAAGGTGTTGCAACGACTAGAAGAGTTCGGTCTCTATTGCAAGGCGGAAAAATGTCAATTCGGAGTCTCTGAGGTCGGCTTCTTGGGATTCGTCATCTCTCCTGATGGCGTCGGCATGGAGACGGATCGCATCGCGACGATCGAGGATTGGCCGACTCCCCAGTCGATCAAAGACGTCCAAGTACTTCTCGGATTCACGAACTTCTATCGCAGGTTTATTCGGAAGTATGCAAAGGTAACAACTCCCATCTCGGACTTACTCAAGAAGACAGTCAACCCCAAATGGGAATGGACGAGAGAAGCCGAAATGGCGTTCCGGAAAATCAAAAAGGCCTTCACCGATGCACCGATTCTGCAGCACTTCGACCCGGCCAAGCCAATCATTCTCCAGACCGACGCGAGCGGCTTTGCGATTGCCGGCATTCTGAATCAGTTCGATGGCTTCGGAATCCTCCGCCCAGTTAATTTCTACTCCCGAAAGTGCTCTTGAGTCGAGCAGAACTACGACACATACGATCGCGAACTCTTGGCCATCGTGGAGACAATGAAACAGTGGCGACATTACCTCGAAGGCGCCAGGCACAAGGTCTTAGTGCAGTGCGATCACAAGAACCTCCTGTACTTCCAGACGTCAAAAATGCTCTCCCGACGGCAAGCCCGCTGGGCCGAGATCTCATCATCATATGACTTTATCATCGAGCACCTGGAAGACACCAAAAACCCAGCCGACGGCCCGTCGAGAAGGCCCAACTATTAAATCGGCTATGAGAGACCTGTCGCAAGACTTCTGGCCACCCTAGCAGCCACTTCAGGAGAGACTCCCGTCGAACCTTATGACGATCTTCTGCACGCGATTAAAGCCGCCCTGACCACGGACCAATTGGCTGTCGACGTCTCGGGAAAGCTAGTCGACAACCCAATGGGAGTTGGTGCAAACGCGGAAAAGGAGGAAAATCAATGGAGAGTCGTCGCTAGAGCTCTGACCTACGAAGGGAGGATATATGTCCCTGCAGACGACGCTCTACGCGGTAAAGTGATAAGTCTCTTTCATGACAATCCTGGATCCGGTCACTTTGGAGCCCTTAAAACTGCTGAACTAGTATCTAGAGACTTTTACTGGCCTGCAATGGACGCGTACGTCCGACGATATGTGAGCGGGTGCGAAGTGTGCCACCGAGTCAAGGCCCCCCGCCATGCCTGCCACGGAGTCAACATGCCGCTGGAACCACCATCTCGACCCTGGGAAGGAGTCACCATGGATTTCGTCACCGACTTGCCTGAATCAACAGCATCCGAATATACGGGTATCCTTGTCATCGTCGATCGGCTCACAAAGATGGCCATCTATCTCCCGTGCAGGAAAGACCTCGATTCACCGGAACTGGCCAGGCTTTTCTTTGAGCATGTTATTTGCAAACATGGCGTACCTGACAACATCATTACTGATCGCGGCACTCAATTCACAAGTCGATTCTGGACGAGAGTCTGCTCTCACCTGGGCATAGACCACCGGCTCTCGACTGCCTTCCATCCTCAGACTGACGGCCAGACGGAGCGCCAGAACCAAACGATGGAACAATACCTCCGAGCATTTTGCAACTATGAGCAGGATAATTGGGTCGAACTCTTACCCTTGGCCGAATTCGCATACAACAACTCCATGCATGCTCCGACGAGGATGACGCGATTCTGGGCCAACTACAACTACCATCCGACCATGCAGTTCAAGGCACCGAAACAAGCGCACTTAAAGTCGGAGGTGCAAGCTGACTCCATGGCTGTCGGATTGGAGGAAACTCATCGAATCCTCCGAGAGAACTTGCTGGAGGCCCAAGTCCGCCAGACGAAGTATGCCGGAGGCAAGGAAATGACGTTCGAGGCTGGAGATAAGGTCTGGCTCTCGACTCGGAATATAAAGACGACTAGACCCTCCAAAAAACTGGATTATAAGAGGGCTGGGCCATACACGGTGAGTAAAGTCATCAATAAAAACGCTTACAAATTAGACTTGCCGAATACAATGCGCATTCACAACGTCTTCCACGTCTCTTTGCTCGACAAATACTCGCCTCCTGCTATCGGCCAGCCGCCATCAGAACCGCAGCCAATGATAGTCGATGATTCCGACGAATGGGAGGTCGAACGAATTCTTGACTCGAAGCGACGCTACCGAAAGCTCCACTACCTCGTCCAATGGGCCGGATACAACTACATTCGAACGAGCTGAGAACCTGCTGAAAACCTCGAGAATGCTCAAGAGCTAGTCGCCAAGTTCCATCAGGAGCACCCTTCGAAGCCACAATGCTAAGCTGTTTCGGGGTAATGTCCATGAATTCGGGAATTAGGAGGTACGGAATGTGCCAAATTGGACGGTTTCTTTATGTTTCTTTTCTTCTCTTCTCTTATTGGATCTCGGCCCGGTACAAATGGCGTTGGCATGGGTTCTTACACCTACCACTGGAGGTGGAGTTTCCCCGTGCACCGGATCCACCGAAAGGTCACCATTGAGCGGTACCGATCGGTTGCGGGATTTATGAGGCCGTACGAGGGCGTACGAGCCTGGACCTTTATTTCTTTCCTTCTCTTCTCATGTACGAGTATGGCAGCCCAGGGGGTCTGCAGCTAGAGAGGGGGATGATGTAATGGCGGTGGTCGAGTGATGGCAGCCGGCCGAGGGCAGGGTAACCGCCCAGTATATAGTCACTTCGCGGGAGTGCAATGGCACCCCAGCGATAATCTTACATATTACTCTACTCCATACAATCACGTATTCTCGTCTGCAACCGTATCTATTCTATTTGACATCTCTGGCCGTACGGAGCCCTACTAGCACGTACCCGTCCTTACAGAAGGCGCCGGCTGTGGGTGATGTTTTCTGCGTCTGCTGGCGAACGCTGGGCAGTCTGATCCTCACGGCGGAGGCGCCGTCTGTGGGCGATATTTTCTGCATCTGCTGCCGTGTAGGATGTATGTATTGGGTTAGGGTTACGTTCCGAGTCACATGTGCGGCTCAACACTGTATATACATAGAGCGTGACGACCTGAGAATAGAGGACACGTTTCCAGTCAACTTCATTTTGGTAGCAACACGTCAACATCGTCCTTTGCCTTCGATTCCAGTTCTTGTGCAGCGACAATTCGAACGCATTTCAGCAGATCGAGAGGACCTACAACAATTTTACACAGAGACCCAAATCCGCACATGTTACACCGAGACCACCAACATGTCGAAGAGATCATGAGATACTATACACGAGACGACAAGCGAAACCATGTGTGAGAACACATGCAAGACCCAGAGAAACAGACCCTGAGACAGAGACCCAGAGAAAGAGAAAGAAACCCTATGGCACGATCAGTGACCCTGAAAAGAGTGCCGAGGCAGAGCATGATGCCACCTCAGCCGGACGCGAGCAGCAACAGCCACAACGAACAGTGGTACCACGACCCTGAGTACCCAGGGGACCCAGTTAACCTCTTGCCAGACCCGCATGACAAAGACCCCCAGAACAAACAAATTCACTCAGTATCGCAACTAGATAGTGGAGAGAGCAATCAACGGTTCAGCGGAGGTCAGGCGTTGGAGGACTGTTCATCACCGCTGTGGAAGATTGTTGGGCGGAATGCTTAAAAGAAGCAGAGGAGTGAGCAAGTGAGAAAGCACCATTGAGAACCGAGAATCAACAACTACGAGCAGAGGCAAACGGCGGAAGAGAGGAGGATGTCGAGCGGGGCAACGAGAGAAGTGCTAGGGGCGGGAGCACCGGCGGAAGAGGCACAGCAAGAAATAGCCCAACTCAGAAAGCAACTGGCCGAAGCACACAACGCCACAAGAACAGCGGAACAACCAGTACAAACAATGATGTCGGTCAGTCCACGAAACCTTCACCACCACGTGGGAACTGGGGCAAGAAGTATGACGTTCACAATCAACCCGAAATGACTACCGGCCTTTAAGGGGGAGAGAGATATGCAGATCATGGGCGATTTCATCAACGACCTCCAACGCCAGTTCGAAGCACGCTGTTAAGAAATTGGATGGCTAACAACCAACGACACCAGAACCGCAGGCGGGAGCGGCATCGCCACCCCTACGACAGTAATGATGATGAGCGAGGGCACTCCAAGAACTGGTGGCTGGACTTGATATGCCCTGCTTCAACTAAAGGAGACTGCCGGCAGGTGGAAGACATCCAAGTACCCGAATAGCCAACCGTACCCGACATGGGACAATTTTTGGAGGAGCCTGAAGGAGGAGTTCACTCCGTTGGATGCAGTCCAGAATTTTGAAGAGGAGTGGCAACGCCTCACGATCACGGCCAAGGGGCATGTAGCTACTTTCAACGAGGAGTTCTGGCGACTACGACTACAATTTGACCCACACTCGCCGATGACCCAGCAGCAGCTACTAGCAGCATACGCCGCAAAACTACGACCGAACGACGGAGCCTACAAATTGGTCAACCAATATCTGAATTTCAGGAGAGAGATGGGTGGAGAACTGCCATTGGAGAGATCGATGGTGTTTGTAGCCGACTCTGACACCACCAGCCCACCGAAAGACAAAACCAGAGAAGCGGAAATTTCGGCAATATACGGTAGAAATACGAACCGCGAATGAAGCAACTACCAGGCAACCGACCCCCACTAGCACCCAATGAATGCGCCC
Source organism: Trichophaea hybrida (assembly GCA_015178995.1). Classification (NCBI taxonomy): domain Eukaryota; kingdom Fungi; phylum Ascomycota; class Pezizomycetes; order Pezizales; family Pyronemataceae; genus Trichophaea; species Trichophaea hybrida. The sequence continues at coordinate 24,506 of WHVE01001190.1, forward strand.
TCTGCCACAGCAGGGATGGACATTGGGCGTTATGACGGCTTGAACTGAGAGACATCAGGCGAAAGTCACGGTGGTCGAGAAGGTCATGGGGGATGTGGAGAGAGTTACGGTAACAGTGGCCGAGGTGGCCAAGGTGGTCGAGGAGGAAGGGCCTAACAGGCAGGGAATGCTCAGCGGGAGGTGAATGCTACAGAAGCGACGGGAGGTCAGGGCGAGACAGTATGCCAAGCGGGAGAGAATGCGGCAAACGCCTAGGGGGTGCTGCCGAGTGCACAGCACCTCCTGAGGCACAATATAAGGGGGGAACAGGGGCGGGGGTTCAGACGGGTAGAGATAGAGTTCATAAGAGTACTAATGTTAATTTGTTTTACTCCGAAAGAGATAGCTCAAATCTGCTTTGTTTCAACCTCCCCATGTTATACTCACCCAGTCACTCACCAGACAGAGGAAAAGAAGAGGAAGTGCAAGCATACACTCTGTACGATTGCGGCTCCAGCCATAAGTTTGTCGGTCTGAATTTCTCACAAAAGCT
>WHVE01001191.1:0-24989 GCA_015178995.1 Trichophaea hybrida
CAGATGATTTCCGCTGGTGAATCCAGATACATTTCCACACCCGCACAATTGGCTTTGACACATCGACATTTCGAGGAGTTGCTGCAAACTTCCTATATGTAGGCGGTATTTTGCCTGTTGGCATATCTGTGCCAGAGCCTATGTGTTTGAGGCTGTGAGCAGTCATGATGATGATGGATGGAGATGTCCAGAGTACGTATCCCGTTTTTGTTTCAGTACTGAAATAACCTCAGTTGGCAGGGCAACCATCAACCACCCTTGGACACTCAGTCATGTCATTTCGTACACATCGACTCATTGATTGACTGATCAAGAATAGCCATCCTTCCATCGATCCTAGAGTTTTCAATAAACATGTTATTCCACAATCAATTATCAGATATTCACTCTGAACTACATTCAACATCATATCAACAATGTCTAAAGTTGCCAATGCCATCAGCTACGAAGCGAAATGTCAGTATGTTCATTTGCATGGTCTGTGGCAAGCGTTTCAACTCTGATACCTGGAGGAATAAGTATATTGAAAACAATCATGCCCAAGAGCATGAATCAATAATGCGAGCAGCTTTAAACTTTACCACAAGATCACATCCGAATATAGCTATCAATGATAAAAAATGGAAGCAAAATGTCCAAAGTTGCCAGAGAAATAAGGATAATCAAAACCCACCCCCTTTCTTTGGGAACCATGATCCTGTGCCAGATACACTCGATTACCAACAATCACCATCACCAAAGTCTGCCGCACATGCTGATCCTGTACCAGTAATACATGCATTCTGAAATGCCAGTCTGCCACTGTACTATGTTCCCACCCAGACCAAAGACGACTCCCCACATGGTTATGACAACCCTTGGCATCTGTTGTCCGATGCTACTGAGTTTTGCCTTGCGGAGATATTGACTTTGCACAGAGCAACATCAAGCCTGATTGATGATTTGTAAAAGACAGACACGGGGCTCCAACTGTCGGTCAAACAATCTCTAAAGTCAACACACATACTCCATCAGATGATCCACCTGATGTCTGATAGCATTGGCCATTCATCATGGGTGAAGCATACAACAAAAATCATATGGAATGAAAGCCACCCCAAGCCGATCTAGTTTTCCTGCTAGGATATCATATGATACACCAAATGGCATTTGCGTCAAATGGCATACGAGAAAGATCTGGTGTATGCTCCTGAGCGTCATTTCAGCAATGACAGGCCCAGTCTATGCAATGAGATGCAGACAGCAGGCTGGTGGTGGGAAACCCAGGTATGTCCATTGTATGGGGAATAAACGAAATTGTTCTGAAAATGTTTAGCATTGCCTTCCAGAAACCTAAACTGTTGTTCCCCTTATCTTGTTCTCCGATTCGATGCATCTCACAAATTTCTCCGGCGATAAGCAAGCATGGCCCATATTCATGACCATTGGCAATCTTTCCAGCACTGTACGGATGAAACCAACATCTCACAGCATTGTCCTGGTAGCACTGCAGCCATAGCCATTGAAATTACACGATAGCCCCGCTCGGTAAAAGGCCCACCCACGAGCCCACGATCGACTTGTCATGCAGAGTGTTCTCGAATACTCCCTGCCGCCACTGACCAACACGCAAAATTGTCAGTTCACCACATTCAGTGCCAACAGTCATCACTGGCAATGCCATATGTTTCTGTTTGGATGGGTTGCCGACTATCTAGAGCATACAGTACTGCAAAATTATGGATATAGATTATGTCCTTGGTGTGAAGTTGAAAAGAAGGAATTGGGCAGATATATCAACATACAGGTGGCACACCACGATCATAACGTTTATCAAGCATTGTACAAAGTTGCCTGAGCAACCTTGCATGATGCGAAAGACGCTCTAGCAAACTTGCAGCATCCAAATGATATTAACTGAGTCACAGTTCACCAACTTGCGGAAAGCTCCAGCAATATCGCTTCTTCAACTCTGCCAGTTGTCAAGCTAATTACTTACGACCCCATTCAGGCTTCCTCCATTCTTTGCGAACGTGGCATCAATCTTGGTGACAACATATCATGGCACACTGGTTCAATTGTCAGTGATCCTCCCAAAGCAGACCTCCTTCACACAATGCAGATGGGCATGTTAAAACATCTTTTTGAGTGGCTCCAAAAACTCCTGAAAATGTTCAAACGACTCTCAAAATACAACGAACTGTGGTTATTCGTACTGGCATACTTGACAATGACACAACCCAACAAATCATATGAGGAGGTTAGCCAGTGGAATGGAAAAGAACTTGGAATAATGAGCCGCTATCTGTTTGCAGTTGTCACCAACGCCCTATGTTGTCCAAACACCTCTGAAAAACAAACAATTCAGGATGCTATCCAATGCACCTGGCCACTCCTTGAGTTTTACCACTACTGCCAATACCCATCCCATAATGAGGATACCTTGAATTTTATGGATGATGCTCTGCATGGCTTTCACAACTTCAAACATGGCTTCCTTCAATATCGGGCACTCAAGGAAACATCCGAACAATCGCAAGATTTGCACAAAGATCTCAATCAGGGGCAGGACACTGATGTTGTCAATTATTGAAATTGCGCTGCCAACGAACGAAAATTCCAACTTGATGACTGGACTGATTGGATACAGTCGGATGTGGTTGATCACCTGGAGCAGGAGCCATCATTTGACTTTCCAAAACTTCATCTAATGACCCACCTCCGGTGATTAGTGTTAGCAACGGGTCCAGGTTACCCGGCCGCGGTCCGGTTCGGAACCGGACCCGTGAAGCCAGGGCGGTTCTGGAACCGCCAAGGAACTGAACCGTCCAATCACAGGCAGTTAAACCCGGAACCGAACCGTAACCTGCTGGGTTTTGGCAGGTTTTACCTGCAGCAGAGCCTCATTTTTCATCGGCCCCAATAATCACAGCTTTTCTGCTCCAATTAAGTATTTGAGTTGTGATTGGATCGCGACATGTTATATACGTAGATTATGCAGTTTTTGACGCTCTTTCACCTCCCGCTCTCCGATGTGCGATACAATTAGTATTCGTTGAGTCGCTGTGAAATAAAGCCGAAAATGCGGCCAGAATCGACTGTTTTTCGCAGCAACTCAACGAATACTAATCGTATTGCAAATCGGAGAGCGGGAGGTGAAAGAGCGTCACAAACTTCATAATCTACGTATAGAACATGTCGCGGTCCAATCAGAACTCAAATACTTAATCAGAGCGATAGTTTTTGAGAAGAAACCCGCCAAAACCCAGCGGGTTACGGTTCGGTTCCGGTGTTTAACCGCCTGTGATTGGACGGTTCGGTTCCTTGGCGGTTCGGAACCGGAACCGACCTGGACCCGTAATTTGGAACCGTCGCTAACACTACTGGTGATGTATCGAGCGATTCGGGGGGTTTCATCAGTGGTCTACTGTGGTTGGTGAAGCGGCTCACAAAAACCAAATCACTGACAGGTATTGGGCCTCCAATAAGACCGGAGATGTGCATTGGCAGATCGTCAATTATTGACTCTGCTGAGATCCATACTTCAATGCAAATGGTTTCAGCAACATTCCGAGTAGGCCACCTGAGCTGAATGTGAACTATTTGACTGCTGCAACTGGCAGAAGGAGTGCGGTGGAATTCGAAGTCAACTGACAGGGGTTGTTTGACTGTATAAAGAAGGGAGTACCAACGTTGGGAGATGATTGCAATTCGTATAGCCATGACAACATTCTCCAGACTTGTCTGGTCAACTCGACGTTAGCATATTTGAACCACTCAAAGATATACATCAACATCGATAACCTGCGAACATGCCAGGCTGCCTTATTCAATACCATTGAGATCCCTATTATAGAATTCAATGGCCAATTGCAATATGAGACAATTCGGGCTACATGAGAAGAGGAATTGTATACAGGACCACCGAAAAATGATTGGGTATGGGTAAAGATGGCCTGACAATGTCAGAGATTTCCTGAACCTGCTCATCAAGCATTGCAAGGACGCTTACCATACCTATTACTTCATGTTTTCAAACTCCAGATTCCCAGTCATGTGTGATATTTAGCATATGTACAGGTGACAAAACCATTCCATGGAGGATTGCAATGTGCCATCTCTTCAATGGTCAGAGTTGTTCCAGCATCCGGAGAGAATGCCTACAAGGTGCTGACTGCAGGCCACATCTGCGGCGCTGTGCATCTTATACCTGAAGTTCCATCCACTTCAAAGGAGACTAACTCTGACTGGATTGTAAATAGTCATATTGATTCGAAACCATGGAATACGAATTATTATGTACTGGAGAAGTTGAATGAGACGCTCACTGGTGGGGGAAAAAGGCTTCCGCAATGCAAATAGTTGTTTAGATAATTTCACAAGTTGCACATGTATTTGCCAAATGGATACTAGTCGTTATTTCCATGTGCCATTTATGTACTCCAAAGGCTTTGCCCAGAGTTGTGTGATAACACTACGTATACAGTAGATTGACTACCAATGTAGATAGTTGTTTTAACAACCTTGAAAGGTGCATGTGCAATAGTATATAACTTGCCGATAAAATAGATCGATATAATTTCCATGACCTAGGGCTTGAGCGACCATGAGTTGACTATGGATGATGTGAATGGATGTGTAATTATGATATGGTGTTGCAAAGCATCTCAGGGTGAGTTATGAGATATGTTTGTTGACAATAATTATACTACATATGAGGATAGTGATGGTAGATAGACTATCAATAGACATAGTTGTTGTAACAACCTTGGAAAGTACATGTGCAATGATATATAACTTGCCCATGAAATACATTAATAGAATATCCATGACCTAGGGCTTGAGCGACTGTGAGTTGTCTATAGATAAAGTGAATGGATCTGTAATGATGATACTGTGTTGCAAATAGGGCTGACCTCGCTTACAGTTGCACAAACAACTTTAAGCATTGCTATGCATAAAACGATCAGCATGGTTGCACCCATGTACTCTCCCAACGCACCCAATGCAAATGTTGCTTTCATAGGCATGTATGGTGCCTACGTAGGCGGAAATCTTTTTCTGATGTAGAATATGCTGTTGGATGATGATCTCCCCCTTTTTGAGGCTCACCTGGATCCATGGGTGCGATTGCAGCTTCCCCTGAAATGCACTATCCTCAACATCTTCTTCTTCCTCAATATTATTTATGGGGATATCTGAAGCCTCAGGAAGAGGTGCTGATTGGTTGAAAAAGAACGATTGTCAGGAATCGGTGAATCTGGCCATGCAGGATCTGATGGGTTGTGATGGTATACATCATATAGGAGCTGATCACATGATGGCTCGCCCGAGCAAGCCACCCACTCAATGCTTGGTCATCATGAAGCATTACTACCGTGTCCTTCCTTGCAGCTTTGAAAATTCCGTCATTCTCTACCCTAACTGCCCAGATGGCCCAAATAGTTCTTGTCAAATCAGGAATCAAATGTACCAGTGACTGCATCAGGTCATGAAAGGAGGTCAACAAAGCAAATGAATCCATTGTAACAATGAGTGAATCTTCTTCCCAAGGCCACTGATAGGTGAAACTCCGACCTTCTTGCTTGTTGGCCATCTCGGGGGAAACGTATGCAACTGCAATTGCAATTGGTGAAGAACTTTTGGTTGCTGAAACCATCACCACAGCTTGTTGGTGCTTTTGCTTGGTTGGCAAATTGTATTCATTGTCATCATCAACTGACTACATGATAGAAACATCACAAAGAGTGATGAGATTTCCTACAAAGTTCAACCGCCCGTTTCTTTGACTTTTCAGATGATTCAAAAAGTCAAGCCACTCAGGCCAATCCGAGAGCATTCTGGGAGAAATAGTGAAGGGTGGCCATGCATTGTGCAACATTGTCAGTCTGCTCACCCACCTTATCACAATAGACTTTCACCGTGTGCAGAGTCAATTCCTCAATCATATGCATCAGGTATTTGACGAAGTCCATCCATCTTTTGTTTCCTGTGCCTTTCTTATTATACATTTCTGTTGCAAGGCCATAAGCTCTTATTTGAGACCTAACTATATTATCTCTCTGCCCAGCATTGGCACCGGTTCCTCCAACTGCAAGTGTTTCTGCAATCCACTCAGCATCTTTTATCCCCCTACCCTCGCCCCAATGTTCATTGTTCTTGGGAGTCATCTGTCAAACATGGGACTGAGCTCATCGCAAGAGTGACTGATGCGCAGAGAATACTCGCGAAGTTGTTATATATAGATTTGATTGCGCAGTCAGACAAGGGATTCCGGCGCTTGGGCATGGAAGTCATGGCTAAGGGGACTGATCTGATGTATCACTAGGAGAAAGTATGATGAGCAGGAAGAGAAGGCTGGAGAATATGGAGTCATTTTGGGGGACAGATGGGAGATATATATGTTTGGCCACCCCAAACCCACCATGCTTCTCCATGAGCGGCTCTAATATTACATTGTCTTACTTCAAGTTGAACAGCTTCAAGGATTATTGGTATTCAAATGAGAGTTTGGTGAAGAGTCAGTTACTCGTCACAATGCTCAAGATGCTTGAATGATAGTGTTCATAGTGCTTGGGTTACTCGCCGTTGTATTCTGGAGCAATGATGTCGTGTGGCCTGATAATAGTAGAATGTTCTTGACACTTGACCATATGGTGTATAAGTTACCATGATGCATTCTTTTGAAGTAAGCATTGGAAGAGATGCATATAAGTTACGAATCTATTCACCAGAACAAGCAGTACCTTGCTGTCTTACCCCATTTTAACACTGTGAATCCGCTCAAGTGATATTGTTGGCAAAATATTGTTGTTTGTAGGGAGTTCGTACGATTGTAAAGTGTTCTGCAATCGGACCCCTAGGAATAAGAAAGCAACCCGACCTGATGTTGGAACTCACATACTGCAATCGATTGGTCTGATGTACAATACCTTCATTTGACCAAGTCAATTGTTTGACTAGAAACAGAATCCTTTAACTGAACCTCGGAAGCCTTGGTGATATCATGAATTCTCAAATCATGTGCATTTTCTGTGGCCAAGTGCACATATATGTGATGTCATTCTTCACATATCTGAGAAATGATCATGGAAAAAGAGTAAGAACAATCGTACAAAACACACTTCCAGACAAGGGCTACATCTTTGAAAACAGATTTATTCTTATACCAGAGCAAGATTAGCCCAAGTTCGACTTTGACGAGGACAGGGAGCCTAATGCTCCCAATCCAGGATCCACCTCAAGTGCGAAGAAAACAATCAACTGTGGACCACAGCAATGCAGCCATCAGATTCACATTCAACAGAACTTTGATCTGAGGAGCTTAATGCTAAGCAACCCAGAAAGACATTTGACAGTCCATTTCTTCTACTAGATCACGAATCCACTAGTTTGAGCCCATTTTCAAGTGAGACAGAGTATCAATTTGCCAAATGGGTAGTGAAAAACCCAATCACCAAGACTGCAGTTGATAGCTGTTTGAAACTTGATGCCAATCAACCTTTTACTTCTTCTCACCTACTCTTCAAAAGAATTGATGACATAACGTATGACCTTGGAATGCAAACATGGAAAACCAGCAAGGTGTCTTTCACGTATTAGAACGTAACAGGCCTGCCATCATAAACATTATTGTATTATCCCAACACGATGATTTGCATCGAGTTTCTCCTCTGCCAACCAGCTTATAAAGATTATACAACATATGCACTGAAACAGGAGTATGATAAAAAGGGTGAATAAATCTACTCCGAAATCTATATGGGAGACTGGTTGCGAAATCAACAGGTATGTACTGTATTCAGCTCTTTCAGATGCATAGAATTCGTGCCCCAGCTGACAAAGCTTTTGTAGAATTCAAAACCTGTCGGCATTACGTTATTCCAATTTTTACTAGGTCTCATCAGACACATCTCACCAATTATTCCGGCGATATGAAAGAATGGCCTGTATAACAGAACTTGGGAAACATTCAGTCATATGAACGATGCAAGCCAACAAACATCTGCTGCATCATGATATCATTTCGTCTGGTTCCACCAGAGCATTCTTTTAAAGGAACTGGCAAAACCGAGGCATTGAAACAGCAACAGGACTAAAATCGAGAGCTTTTACAAAGCACCTTGAAGCTAATACGTACACATCTAGACAGAATATCCAAGCATGGCAGATGTATGTTATGTTCAGATGGATGAACACAATTGTGCTTACCAGTCATATGTGCATAGACAGCTGACTATTGAGAGAATATCGACCTCGACTGAATTTGATCCAGTCATGGTCACATTTGTGAAGCACACAAGGCTTCATTCGGTAGCGCTGCTTCTTCACCTGCACCTCGAAAAATCATCACTGACTTCTTCCTGAAATTGATCACCATGACTGGCACAGATATCACTCAATCTACAAAGATGCCACCCACCAATACCTGGATGATCGAGGCATTCGGCAAACCGCAGGAGTCTTCTGGGCGCTCAATTGACTCGATTGGGTGAGCTTCATGGAACAAAATGTTCATCAAACTATCGACTTCGGCATCTCGAAGCATCTGATGGATTCAGTAAGTTCATTTCTTGAACATCACAATCAGATGGACCCATTTAACCAGATCGGGCATCAAATGTCACCATTGCTGGGATTCACACCATTTGTTACTTTGTATGTACAAATAGATGCTTGATTCTTATGATGATATCTAAATCTATCGAGATCTATAGTCTATATCTAGCCTGACATACTGTCCAGAACTGAGGTGCTTATGCACCATTGCATATCCTTGTTTTGTATCCTCATACAAGATCTCATACAAAATCCTGATACATATATGCAATACTTCCCCCTCTTCCTATACTCTTTAGGAAGACCATATATCATTAAAAACATCCGTTGTCTCCAGGCCATAATCCGGGCCGCATAAAATAGAAACGTGAATCACCGATGCCTCATTGAAACCCTCCTCTTTATAGTCACTGTGGTAGGCAGGGAAAGAGTACAACCGTAGCGTTTTGGGCGGCCATTCCGAACAGTAATGAACAGTGATAAGAAAAGTGATAAGAATAGTAGTGAATCATTAAAAAAAAGTCAACCTATAACCTTATATTGATCTCCTTTGCCAACCCTAAATCGATTTCAATTCCACTAAAGTTGTAGATTACCACAATCCCATGGCCTTGGTAAACTTTTCGTGTTTTTATGCCTTCATGATTTCATGGCTTTGTGACTTTGTGGCTTTGTGGCTTTGTGGCTTTGTGGCTTTGTGGCTTTGTGGCTTTGTGGCTTTGTGGCTTTGTGGCTTTGTGGCTTTGTGGCTTTGTGGCTTTGTGGCTTTGGGGCTTTGTAGCTTTGTGGCTTTGTGGCTTCATGACTTCTTGGCTTTTTGCATTTGGTAATACCGCTGGTGTGTAAGTATGTGTATATTTCCAAGTGGCACTGGTACTGGTGAAGTTGTTGAATGGAATATATTGAGTAGTATATTCGCTCTCATTCATGCCCGTATATGGGTGCACAGTCAATATGTAAGTGTGTGTAAGAGTAGGTCTCAATTTGATTATTGTAGATGTTCGGAAGAGATCTGTAGTCGGTGCATATAGGATATCTATTTCAATAGTAAGAGTAGTAGTAAATAAGGGATCATATGCAGCCAGTCTCTTGGTACACGATGCTTTCTCTGTGATAGTGGGTACTGAGCTTAGTGCGCCACATCATTGCTTCATGAGTCTACTACTGTCGTGGATTTTTGATGCTTCTGCCTGTCAAGGGCCTTCGTGAAGATATCGGCCATGATATCGTCCATATGTATGTACGGGTATTCGAGTATGTTGCAGGTGTGGAGTTTTTGATGATTATAGGAGCGAATGTCAATATGCTCGTCCGAGCCTTTATGATTCTGTTGAGAGCTCCGGTTGTTACAGTAGATTGGTAGCGGTGCAGTGTTATTGTTGGTGCCGCAATTGGTGCAGTCATTGCTGTACATATTTTGATTCAGAGTAGTCGGTGCTATCACTGGCTCGATCAGAGTCTGTGTATCTAACAAGGTGGTCATTGTTTTGACAGTCGAGCGTAGATGGTAGTTCGATGTAGAGGTGTCGAAGGGCTCAAAATGATTGGTAATCTTTCAATGCCTTGGTTTCTGATGTTCTCGTTTTTGATGCTTTCGTATTCTGAATTATTTTTCCCCCAATCCTTGGCCAAGACTTACTCTGTGAATGCCACGGTGAATTTTCATATTCAGAGGTTGATGTGCAGGGGCGAGGATCCTGATCTGGTAATCTTTCTTTGCCTTCACTTTGATCGCAGCTTTGGTAGCCATCCCTGTATGCCGGTATAATAGTAGTGGTTAGGCAGTGGCTATGTGTATCAAAGAGTAGAAATGTAATAATATCTTTGTGCTATAGTTGTGGTGCTTGTTTGATGTCATAAAAGCTTTCTCAAGTCTGGCGATCAGGAATATGTAGATGCCTTACAGCAGTATTATGTAGGTGCATTTATCAGCCTCAGACCGTCGGAGTTTTAGGGATGTAGTGACTATATCGTTATGATTGAGACTCCGTCCACATCTCTTGACTAGAAAGATGAGATATTGAAAGGTAGTTAGCATTGCCAATAGGAGTATAAGTCTCACCAATGTCAGTCGGTCTGCTCATAGACTCGTAGTTTTTATAATTGCATGGTATCCCTATTCTGCCAGTGCCTGAGTTCTTGTTACTCTAATTTTTCACACTAGGGCTTTGTCTTTCTTGGCTGCGACCGACTGTCGTACAGCATGTATAGTTTGGTTTGTGATTACTTCGTCTCTAGATGGGTCAGGGTATAGAGAGTGGAGTGTATATATGATGGTGACTGCCATTTTGACCGTCTATGATATGTGTATGGGCGTCCTCATCAGGAGCCATATGTGTAAGGCTTGAGTTCTTCCGCACTTGAAGCAAGTGGGCTTCGGTCTCCCTGCCCATCATTTCCATGACCAGTTGTGGGTGATGGGAGACCGGTGTCAGCTGCAGCCGTATGATCGGGGGCGACTGATTCACTTCAGGTGCGGCCATGAGATATGCTATCACCCACTCAACTCTCTTAAGTGCAGCCATGAGCCATATCCTCATCCGCTCTACTGGGAACCAGTATGAATATATATATGTATGTATGAATGTATATATGTATGTATGTATATGCAGCAAAATCCATGTCTTTGAATTTATGTGTGTAGATGTGTGTCGTAAAGTCCATTGTATCTGTATGTATGTATGTGCAGCGAAGTGCATCCCTTCTATATGAATGTGTGTGGTGATAGCCATGGTTTGTGAATGTATGGGTGCGTAGTTACGTCCGTTGCTCTGTATGTATGTGTGTGTATGCAGCAAAGTCCATCCCAATATACTTAAAGCATTCCATCGATGGTGTTGTGGTTCGGGCATGAGTCTAAGTAGTATCAAATGCATTCAGTATCTCATATGCTGTATCGTATGGCACGTGGTAGCTATCGCATTCTTTGTAGTGTTTGACTGCTTCTCCCCGAAACTCGAGGGGTGTTTTTGAGTTCATCATCTTTAGGCAGTATGTGTCTGTATCATTCATTCGGCGATGCCATTCTTAAGGTGAACATGTGGAGGCCAGAGTTCGTATGTAGTGTTGCTGGCTGATGGGACCAATCAGAAGGTCTTGTTCAATTCTGAAATGACTGGTATGTGGCAGTGCAATTCTCCGACATGTTATCTGGAAGTGACCAGATGGATGTGTAGCATATATAGTCATGCCTTAATGTACGAGTTCAAACGCCTTGATCTGGGTCTCTGAGATTGTAAGAGACTTACAGGAGAAATAGTTGCTGCAGGTTTAATATAGGCGGGCATAGAGGTATGTATGGTAGTGTTAAGGGTTCCGACTTGGAGTGGGCCTCGTGGGCCAGATTCACTTGCGAGTATGCCTTCTCTCATCCTCTTTCTCATCCTCTTTCTCTCATTCTCTTTCTCTGTCTCTCTTTTTCACTTTCTTTTTTCTCTCTCTCAGAAGTTGATGACGATGGCAATTTTCAGTGATCATAACTCATGGTGATGACGATAGTCATATTGAGCATTTTACCTCGCCCAAGTGTGGCCATGTATCTGGCCGAGCATATTTGGTATTTTGAGAGGGTATATAGTCAAGTCATAGGTGCATAAAGGGCTTCGACTTGGTAGCCCTGTGTACTGTCGACTGTGATCGGATGCAGTAACTGTGTTGCGGTAACTCTTGTGATCTCCGAGTTTGATAAGCATGGGAATCGTAGTTTCTCATCGATTTTAATCATTCAACATATGTTGCGGTGCGCCCGAATTGATGACTCCGGTTGTTAGAGCAGGGCTGAGGTAAAGCTAAGAGTCTGCAGTTATAGCATGTCCGCTCATCATTTCCTCAGCTCCAAGAGTTATTTGAATTGCTTGAGTTGCCATTTTTTGCTCGGAGTGCACTTTTTCTTTCTGTATGTTTCCTAGAGGTAGATGTCATGTACTCCAGAGTATAAGTCATTGAAGCCGTGTATCATAGATCGTATGACCACTAGCTGTAGTTCGGAGAATTGAAGGTTTCCTAATAGTGGTTGTCGCGGACATTGTGACCTGATCGGTTCTATTGATGGTATTCTTTGAGTTGCTTTTGCAAGAGTCGGAGGTAAGGGCATATGGAGAACAAAGAATATAAAGGACTTTGGTATGCTTGGCAGTGATAGTAGTCAAGTCATTGGATATGGTGAATGTGCCGCACGTATCAGTTGCAGTATAGACAGTGGTGAATGTGGTTTTGGTATCGCATTCTGGGCCAGCACTGCATTTGCTTACATATTAAGATGTTATTTTTGTGGTATCTGTTCTTGCAGGTGCAGTAGTGTGTTCGGCGGTAGGTATGATAGTAGGTATGATGATAAAGCAACCTGTAGATGGTGGATGACCGTATAGATGGACTTATGGGTGAGATAGAGTAGTATGTAGACTTATGTGAGTAGTGCCGGATGGCCATGTGTGAGTAGTGGTAAGTGCATATGCGGGTACGGTATTGGGTTCTCATCTTTGGGCTTTTCAAGTGCATTGAATGATAATAGTATTCCGCGCTGTTGTGGATAATCAGCTTCATACGCCCTGGTTATTCGGTTCGCAATTGGTGAAGTGCAGTCAGTATATTGAAAATAGTCTGCTCAGCATGTACGATGCGGCAGGTGCGATGCGGCAGATATGATGTGGCAGGTATGATCCAGCAGGCATGTATATGTGCAGTGATTTTGGTTCCAAATTGGTAAAGCGAGGCCGCATCTTGATGGTGTGCTTGGCTACATGTAGGTGTAGCGGTCTCTCTGGAACTCATCTTGTAAATGTAGGTAGTTATTGTGTGATTGCAGTGATGGTGGTGAGTTCAGTGCGTAGTGTAGGTTAGGGTTGTTGAGGCTCTTAAAGATCATGAGATATAAAATGGAGTAGCGACCGCTGGGCTCATAACCTGTTACTTTGTATATACAAATAGATACTTGATTCTTATGATGATATCTAAATCTATCGAGATCTATGGTCTATATACAGCCTGACATACAGTCTAGAACTGAGGTGCTTATGCACAATTGCATATCCTTATTTCGTTTCCTTATACAAGATCTCATACAAGATCCTGATTCATATATGCAACACCATTCACAAAACCATATACTGCAGCTACACAATCGCAAGATAAGGAGATAAGGATGTTCGGTCAAACGCCTCTGCAACTCTTTCAATTGAGTCTATTGGAACCAAGCTCTGAACAACGGCAACCATTTGGAGACTCCATACTGTGCCTTAAAAGCTTGATTCATTTCCATTTCATAACAAAGTATCACAATAACATTGATGCAACCATCGGATATATGGAAGGTCATCTTGCCAATTTGCACCACTCAAAAGAAGTATTCGCTTGCTTCTGTGCAACAATGTGTAACACAATGTTTGCAGAGGTATTGAGGAAACAACTATCAGAAGATTTGAGATTGGAAAGACAATCAGAACCAGGCTGAAAATTACTTTCAAATGCAGCAAAGATACATTGTACCAAGCAAGATAGGCAAACAATCGAGTTTGAAGTTCATGCAAATCTCAGTTAGGAATCTCATTTCAACTTTGTAAAAATACATCTCCTAACTCACTTCTCTCATCATATTTGCCAGCTTGGCCACCTATCAAATGTTAGCTCTGAACTTCCAAAGCATGCCATGATAGACATGAAGGTTGAATACCAGATATCAAATAGAAATGAGGCGACCGAGCTGATTCTGCATACAAACACACCAGGAGACTTCTTTGCATTCGGAAACCTCAATCACCACATGCAGATACTTTGTCTGGACGATGACACAACTCCAAACAAACCCTCAGCAGTTCGAAAGCTGAAGGGTATTTGTTCAGCGGTCAAGATGCTTTCTGAGCCCACTGCATGGTGTGTATTCCCTAATGAATGGCTTCAAACACTCATTGAATTGTGTTTCAAACGCTTCAGTAATATACTGATTTTCATTGATAATGAAAAAGCATTTGCTTGCCTGGGCGATGCGATCAACACTTGCTACACTTCTGCTGTTCTGCTGGTTGTAAACTTCCCAGGAGATGAAGAAGATGTACATGTCATATGATGAATAGGCACTGAACCGTTGCGGAAGTTCAAGTTGGCACGAAATGACTATATTCTTTCAGCCAAATCAGTATGTCGAAGGAAACTCTGCATCCACTTGGCGAAGAATCCCAGCACATTTGAACTGTCTATTGTTTGCTCAGGAGTGCAAGTTCAATGTTGTGACTCGTTGAGCACTTGTCACTACTGTAATACCAGGTCCGATCCATCAACTTTCTGGCCTGCTGATGCCGCAGGAAAAACCTCAGGAGAATGATTCCACTATATGAACACCTAACTTCTGCATGGGATTGTGTTTCGTTGTCCCTCCCACATTTATTGAACAAACATCCTATTGCATTCCATATGACATTGCTGAGAATAACAATGAATGGTTTGCGAATAACACAATTCATTTGAATATGGTCAACATGTGTCATGAGTAGTAGATCCCTTGACGTGACAGGTGCAGAATGCACTTCTGGGGCTGGATGTAATTGGAAAAATCATTGTTTATTATCTAAGATTTGAAAGCAGATTCAGATTTTACAATTTCAGAATCAAACTACGTAGTGAAACCCATCATCTATTTGTTTGGATGTGAAGAAATTGGGGTGAAACAGATTGGTTGAAAAAAAAATAATGTAGATATCATGAAATCAAAATTTAAGTATAAAGCAAGAACTCAATTGGGAAGTCTAAAAACATCCAAATGAGTTGACAAAGTTGCATTGCAATGAAGAGATCTGTCTGTGCACAGAGAGACTTCAGCAATGGAACTGCATCATTGCATGCCTCAGCAAAGTCAACAATCTTTCAGATATGTCATTTGAGTAATTATCGTACAATCCAATTTCAGAAACCTCAGAAATCTGGCAGAATCCTTCGAAACATCAGAATTTCAAAGTCTTTTTGCTGATGTGATTCCCTACTGCAGTTATCATCTTCCAGTCATATCTTTTCAATCCAATATTCAATTCTCTGGCCACATCCTCGCTCATCACACATGTCTCAGATCTTCCATTGATGAGTATTGGGATGACATAACAATTGATCTTTGTTTTGACTGTAGGAGTGACTCTTGCATAACAAAACTCACAATCTCAGGAGGTGTCTCTAGGGTTTGAAGCGAAGGTGGAGACATGAATGTTACTTACCTTCTTGGGACTTGTGGGAGTTCTGGCCTGCACATGTCTGTCTTTTAGAATCGCTATTGCATTGGTATCAGGCAGTGGCCAGACAGTTAACTCACCTATGTCCCTCTTCTGTTGATATAGGACTGTATACTCAAGCTGACAACTTTCCAAAACCTCATATTCCCCAGAATCGTGAGCTGGGGTCTGCTTCTGACGAGGTAAGGAGGATTTCTTGTCTGTGGGGTCATCTATGGTTTGGCCTCGTATATTGCTGATGGTCACTGCTGTCTTGATGTTGTACTTTTGATGGATACGGACCCTTATCGCAGATTCCGGGACCTTATCCTGTATCCGCGCATGTTTGTCATCTCTTTTCGTAACCTTCCTTGTCCTCTTTCTCCTCCACTGAACAAGGCATGGCCTGCTTGTATTTGAACTACTACCAGCTGTTGATATCTTTCTTTCCCCTCTTGGTGAGCCTCTCTTCATTCATCTGTCTCACTTTCTTCCATGCTGTCTTCTTCTTCACCGCCATCCTTCATTCCATCACTCTTCTCTTTGTTCTCTTCATTGAATTTCACCACTCGACTTGCCTCACCTACTTGGGGTTCTTTACCTTTCTCCTTGGAGTAGTACCCAGCTGTTTCCAGCAGTTGTTAAACAATCCCTGAGTAAAAAACCGTTACTTGAGCGCTCACTCTTTGAGTCAACCATAACCTTCCAATATGTTGTGGAGGTCCAGTTGCCGCTGACAGTACTGCTCCAGGCAGGGTGGGTGCAACTGATTGCTGTTGATAAGCCACTTCTGGAGCATAGTTCCTGATAGACAAGAACCATTGCTCTTGCTGATGCCAGAATATTTCTCCATCTCACCCACCATGTGGCCCTAGGATGAATCCCATGTGTTCATTAAGCTGGATGATACCTTGTTCTTGGTTGGTTCAGATGTCAGGGCAGAATGTCTGGATAGGCCCTATTTTGTCACAGTTAATGCAATGGCCTAACCCCTGCCGAAAGTACAGTTGGTAGTTTTGCAATTCAGTTCATTAATATGCCGGCCCAAAAGGGACATTTATTTGTGGTTCAGGAGATTGAACAGGGTGAATCAGTGGATTGTTAGCTTAAATTGTGTTGGCCTGAGCTGTTTTAAATCTGGTATATTGAGGTTCTTGATTGGTCACCATGGTTAGTTGGTAGCTCCAATCCTCAGAAGCCTTCATGATGTTGTCTATTTTTGTGTCAATGGTTCCCTCCTGAGTTTCAGTTGCAGTTGTTTCTGTACTTGAATCGTTCTCTTGAGGGATATTAGTTATGCTGTGCATCTGCGGAAGCGGAACTCCAGTGACACTTGAGTACGCTGACACTCCCAGTGTTGGATGGGTGGTATGAGTGTCCTGGTGGGCCAGGGCATGGCTGTAATCTATTTATCGAGATTGTATTTTGGGAGGCTGTTGTACTTAATGGTCTCAGGCTCCTGAAGGTCCAATTCGAGTTTGATGATGGCCTGAGCTTTTACATCTTGTGGGCGGGCACCAAGCAATGTTTCAACTTGCACACACTCATACAATGTACCCTTGGTAACCATGTTTTGGCTAATATTTCCATTGGCTAAAATAAAGGCCTTCTATTTAACATTTCTTCCCTTCAGTTGATGTTTGAACAGTCATTCCCAGTATGTTCTCGTGTACATATACACTCGGCTGTTGGCATGTCTCAAGGCATCTTTGAGTTCCGTCTTCAATTTTTCCCAGTCATTGTGCTGGTATCTTTGTTTAATTTTAATATTGTCCTGCATAGTTTTGGAGTAATAATATGGAATGGTGGAGATGACATCCTCCATAGATAGGTGTGTGCCAGTGGGTGAGGAGAGGCTTTCATATGCTTCAATGAACTTGGTGATGATGGCTCCACCAAAAATTTGGGCTCGCATGGTTCCTGGGAGTGGCATTTGGTAATTCTCCTGGCCAATTGCAATGAGGAGAGACTTGATGAAGTCGTTCTGCTCTGGAATACAGTTCAGGAAGTTGGTGCCAGCAGTATTACTAGGGCTGGAGGTGATATCAGAGGGGGTGGACATACCAGCCTCTCTCGGATTGGTGCTGGAAGTGGAACGGGCTTGGGCATAGTTGGACATGTCAAACGTTGAGATGGCAGTGGTAGCTGATGCAGTTTGTTTGTGTGTATTTCGGAACAATATTTTCGCAGTTTTATCGTGAGCGTAGAAGGCGAGTTTTGGTAATGTGGCCTCGCCATCCCCGCTTCCACTTGATCTGCTTGCTAGCTTCTTTTTCTGGATTGTGAATGTCTTGGATTGTTCTTCATCCCTTTTCCTAAACGTCATTAGTTGCAGATATATTCCTACTCTCTTGAACATCATTATTTCTGCCTTGTGGTTCCCAAAGCTGGCACTGCTGCCACTGTATATTGTCATCTATTAATATGGCTAGTTGTTCAGTTTGGAGCTTCTTCTTTCAGCATTGTTGTTTCCATTCACAAGTTTTTAAATTGAAGTTACAGCTGGTCAATATCATTTTAGTGCTGAGGTTTGTGATCCAGATCAGAATTTGTCCCAGTAATGTGTTTGGAATCTATGGTATTTGTTCCAGTATAAAATTGGAGTTTTATTGTTCCATTATTAGGGCAGTGCCTTGATTGTCGTTCAGGTATAAAGTTGGCACTTGTCATCCCAGTATGATGTCGGTAGTTGTTGGCCTGATATCAAGTCGCAGCTCATCGTCCCAGATTCATATCAGTGTTAATCACCCGGGTCAAAAGTGATTGCATATCTTTCCAGTGTAAAGTTAATGCTTTGGTTTTCATCCCAGTGTCAAGTAAGTGCTGATTGTCCCGGTATAGAGTCTGTGCTGTGGTTATGGTCATCGTGTGATGTTGGTACTTAACATCCCAGTATACGGGCGGTGGCTCGCTTGGTGCTTTCCTTAAGATATCAAGTTGTGGGGTTCTTTCCTTCACCACATCAGCAAGATCAATTGTCCAGTCCCAGAAGCCCCGGGACCCTCCGGAGGTTGTGGAGGATGATGTTGAATGATGTACTCTGCAAACCCTCCCGGAATCCTCCGGAACTGGCAAATGCCGCTTCAGGGCCCTACCTTGTTCGGCCTGAGGGCTTGAAACTGCTCCAGGAGATACCTGTATTGCAATAGTGTATTCCATAGCCACTTTTTATGCCTCTAAGGATGCTCCAGGGGATTTCTGGGTTGGAATGATACACTCTAGAGCCACTGCTGATGCATCTGAGAGTGCTCCGGGCGATTCCTGAAGTGCAGCACAGTCCTCCGTGGCCGCTTCTGAGCGAACTGTGGGGCTCCAGTATGCTATAAAATCACTCAGTAGCACCTGGATCCATTTCTTCATTTTCAGATCGATTTATAGTGTCACCAATTTTCAGATGTGCCTGTAGCATTATATACATCATTAGCATTCATCTACTGTAGCCTGCCACAATCAACTGAAATGGTATATATCTACCCTGTGTCTCAGCAGCATCTCGACACGACCTTGACAAAAGAAACACAACCTCTAGAAAACAGACTCTCATTTGAATACAGTTGCAATGTCCCCCATTTCATCCCCTGCTGCATTTCGTGTTATATAACGGGTCAAGTTCTCCGTTGAGCTTGAAATTCTTGCATCCATATAGCTGCCCATATGCTCAATGATGGCTGCCAGGTAAGCAGAACCAATGGAATTCCTGTGTCTCCAGAATCTCTCTTATAGGGCTGTATCAAATGTTAGTAGCTGTTGATTATAGGATCAAGATGGAGCACTGATGGCTGAATATCTCGCTATGCAAGTCCTGAGAGGGTTCACTCTTTGTTCCTTCCTTGTAGTCCCTCATGGTGCAGTTAAGTGTGGTCGCAGCCAGGCAAATCAATTGGAGAGTCACTGGCTTGTCCCCATATTTGTTGCAATGCGTTTGTGTGCCAAGGTAGGTGTGGAAAGTGAAAAAATGAGCAAAGATCAGCACAGTGGGCGCGCTTGTTGGAAACCACCAGTCTTCCTTTGTACCGTTCAGGAGATCTTTCCGTTTTCCAATCCAAGAGTCATCATTCAGCACAGCAGCAACCTGCTGTGGACATGGAATCTTCTCTTCAATCTTGAACAACTACAGTGATGTCACCGTCAGCCTCACTGTAGCAACTAGTCAACCCCACATACCACTGATTTTCATCCGCAACTGAATTACATTGACAATTAGTATAATCAAACTTTGAAATCCGGAGAATACTTCAAAAGCTCACAATTCCAAGTTTCAGGGCTTTGATATGCCCACCGGGTCCAGTATGGCGCTCCGACAGGTGTTGCGCACTGTTGAGTGCACCAACAGCTTTTTGTAGGATGGTCATGGTGTCAAGGGCTTCATCCCAAGCCATATTGCAAATGTCCAATTTGTCCTCTTGAAAGGCCAGCCAGGGGTTTTGAGAATACAAAATTGACCGCAAAAAGTGCTTTGCTCAATTGAACGCTGCATTGTTATGGAGTGGCACTTTCCTAACCTTATTGCTCTTGATCCCCAATGCAACTTCAATAGATGGAGGGGCAGCTGAGGAATCCCTACACCATGCAGGCAATTGTCTGGCATGGTTCACTGGAATGAGGAACGTCATATCTTTGCTAGGAGATTCAGGTGGAGTTACTTGAGGAGATTGTGAGCACGTCAACAACTGAGAACAGTGTCTATTGGTGCTTACAAGGTTTGATTTGGATTTCTTTCTTTGGAGTCAATTAGTCGCCTGGATGGCATCTGAGCAAGCCCTGTTTGAGCCTTTTGAGCCTGTATTGCGACTGGGTCTATACTGTTCTGGAGTTGACAGTAGCTCATTATCATCATAGTCCAAACTGGTGGTGGGATAGTTGTCATGCTCTTGGTGTTCATGATCATCTTCTGCAACATGGTTCCGTTCATTCTGGTAGCCCTGAAGATTAGCTTGATACAAATCAGGGATTGATGCGGCCTTACATATCGGGGAACCTGTAGAGAATCATTTTCAGTGGCTGTGCTTGCTGAACGCTGAAAATCTCGTTTTTGAAAAGCAGTCTGGTAAGGACGTTGTGATGTCATAGATGATGAGAGTATATCTAAATGTGATTTGTGGCAAAGAGGTCCGAATATTGCTCAGGTGACCCTGGAGATCGTCATTTTCTTAGAGGAAACCAAAGGTGACACAGTGGTTCCCATCGAAGAGGACAACCTGTTCATTCCCGCTGAAAATGAGGAGCACCTGAGCTGCAAATCCATACACTGAGTTCAGGGATCTGTTAGTGAGATGAATGGCAATTTGGGCTTCAGGACTGCATGCTCACATGAGGTGGCAAGATTCAGATTCAGACGTGGTGGAGCTGGATGCAATCCCATGCACTGCATCAGAGTGTTCTGGAGTGCCTGAGCTGCCGATATCTGCTATATTGCCTGTGATCATAGCTGACCAACCAACAGATTGGTGTGGATATGCAAGAGCTACTGGTGTTCTTGATTTTGGGGTACCAGTGCTTGGCATTCCGTTTTGGCTTCAACATTGCCCCAGGAAGTCCCTTGCCTTCAATGGTTCTCGAATGTGTCCAATACCTGGCTATATCGGTAGCTCTATTCTCATGATTGACGCATTTGTTTGTCTGCGTTGCATGTCAAGTACTTGGTTTTGTGGTGCCAGCTGAGTTACCAGTAGCTTCACATGTTTGAGCACAAGCAGCACAAAGTCAGCAGCATCTGTTCGACTCACCGGACCTTTAATAGGCGGACAAAAATAAATTATCATATGTAGGGGTCGATAGTCCTCCCTATCAATCTGCAAGAAGTGCTTCTTCAGGAAGCCGCTGCCACCATGATTATGCTCAGCAAAGTCGCATTCCATGTTGTGGAATAGCATTGTAATCCGAGATGCACCCCTTGGGCTGTTTCTGTGGCTTAAAATGTGGAATCCCCAGCAATTGAACTCATGCACTACTGCGCTGCAACTATATGCAATCTCAAGCTGAATGCACATAGTATTTTCTTTAGTGTGAATTGTATGTATCCAGATTCAGTCAGTTCACCTGCAAACAAGATCCAGTGGGGGAATACATTCCCCAAATGATAGATGGAATAGAGGCTTTAGTCAGGGTGGAGCTGTGATGTATCCAATGGCATGCAGGTGGGTTAAGCTGTAGGTGTGCAGAGATGATTGACAGGGGCGAGATGGAATGGAGCAGAAGGGACAATAACCTGATGTTATGTTGGCGGTTGCCAGGGGAATGCTGCACGGTGCACCTTATTTCCATATGGAAAAATCAAGTGACTATTAGATGGTATGATGTCAAACCTAACCCTCATTTCACTTGATCTGTGCATACTCTAGAAGCTTTGAGCTGGAGCTCAGTCTGTTGCAAAAGCTTGGCGGGCCAAGCACACCTATGAAACATTGCTAGTACTGCTTTGGAAGCTGAAAGCGTTGAAAGAGCTTAGTCTCAGTATATGATATATGCACCAGGGATATTGTGCGGGGAAATAGGATTGAATGTATTGCAATTTTGAGTATGATCGGAACTGTGTGGTCCATACCTTCGCATTCTATTTTGGGTTTTGGGCAAGCAAGTTTCACCTGACAGCTCTACCACTGGGCTCCTTCACCCTCAACCACCACCACAAGCAATTCATTACAACTGCATCCTGTTTCTTACATGATATGAAGTAGATAAATACTGTAACCCAAAGCCATTGATTCCCTAACATCTAGATCTAGTGACACATGAGAGATGATTGGGATACAGAAAATCCAGCCCATTTTGAAGAAGAAACCGAATAACAGCCATAAAAATACCCACATCCAAACTCTGTACAACCACAAAGAATAGTCCCAGATGCACCCCAGCAAATCAAAAAAACATTCTAAATGACCTATCAATGAAATCCCAAACCCAAGTACACAGAGAAATACCTATACAGCTATTCTAATTGCGACACCATCCCAGCATGAATGGCAGTCTCCGCCATTCATTTTTTGAGAATTTTATAGATGTCAACCTTGCATATCATTGGACAATTCATCAGTCCATGTACAATATGTAGCTGAGTAGTACCATTGACCATAAGGATTGCAGTCACTCCATCATCGAAGTGGTTTGGAGTAGTATTGACAAGACAGGTATGAGGCTTATGCATCTGACCAAGTCACACAATCCATCCAGAAGCTTGCCATTGCTTGTTGAAAACAAAATGCTTCCCAACTATCACCACATGATTGGCAGCCATGATGTTGAGCCCAGTACAGCCAATCGTGGTGGGGGTAATGAAGACCAAGCACAAGGGGACATTGTGGAAATCATTCATAACTTTGCTGTGCCTGACAGCGGAATCTTTAGCGACCATGCAAATTACCTGGATGTCATGGTTGAAATGGTGATGAATTCACCATGCCACATGGCAATACTGGCCAGACAAAGAAGAAAAAAGTACAGTCTTTTGAGGAAGAAGTGAAAGAAAAGGAGAGTCTATACTAGGCTGGTCATCCATCTCAGGAACAGTCACCAAACCGCTGATGAACTCAGGGAAGAATGATTTTCGGAGCCATGTGAAAATTAGACCCTCCACAAAACAACTGGTATCCTACTCTTTCTTCTAACTGTTATCAGCAGGAAGATCACCATCATGCTCCAATGGTAGCAAAACCAAGCGAGCTGCCAGCAATGAATTCACCAGGCAGCCACATGCTCGTATTCAAGCTGTTGCCTCTTGCAGTGACAACATCATCGAGCTGCTTCCATTTTTCCTGAGACCACTGCAGTGCAACTGGATAGAAATTCTTTGATGGGATGTAAATCAGGGGTGCACCTGAAGACAGCCACAACTCTGTCCATCGGTGGATCATCCATGGGTGAGTGCCTTCAATCATCACTGGGGCAGCTTTCTGCTCAGCTTCAGAGCAACTTCCCTTGGTGACGGCCGTGTGAAGGTCAGTGATTACTCATATTCAAGCCTCCGGATCATGTTGTTATACTGCTCGCTCATTCTCTGGCACATCTGCAATTGTGAATAGCCACCAAGTTGTGTTTCCCCAGTCCAACAGTGAGTGGTAGGCTGGTGTTGCCGTAACTTGCACTTTGAAACCGATTTGGACTTCAGATGCAATAAACAATCCATTAGACTTTAGACCCTTGAAGCGGTGCACTTGATCCAAGATTCCCCACGACCACTGGCATTGCATAAGTAGGCAAACTGTGTGATTGTTATTTCTTTCCACCTGGCTAGTGAATGTATCGTAGTTGATCATGTCGATGTCCCACCGTCTCATAGGATGTTCCTCACAGAGGTTGAGGTGTGCATGAGTCTGGTTGCCAGCATCGTCTGCACAGAGGTTCTGTACCGAAAACAGAGTCCCATTCTTGATTTGGTCAATTGAACCGATGAATGGTGCTTGGACACTAGAGAGCACCACGCAGAATACCAGATTCCGGGATGGAAGGTCTGTTGCCTACTTATCATTAACCCACTGGAGAAAACAACAAGGAACAGGGTTAGGGTGAGTGGATGGGTATCATTGCTTTTGAACAGCACTGAGGATTGAGAAGCCCATTTCCACCACCTGACACCATCCACCCAGAAAATGATTCAACAGCACCGGTAGTTGTGTCTCATGAAGATTTGTCACATCTTCCGTAATTGACTTCACATAAATTGCCACAGCCAAGATGGTAAACATCTTGCCAAGTCCCATTTCATCAGCCTGGAGCACCCCAGAAAGGACTACATCAAAGATCCATCTCCATACAATGAACCAAATCACCCATAACTGATGTGCAATATATCTTACTTTGGGAGATTGCTTTGAAATATACTTTGGCCCACAAATGGCATCCACATGTGAATCTCCACATGGCACTGCACTGAGTGATGCAACTGCTTCTTCCAGACACCTGTGCTCAAAAGTGTTGTTGATGGTGGCCATGCAAGTATCATCTGCAACTTGCCCTGGCTCGTCAACTTGAGGCTTGATCAGCTGTTTGGTGAATTGTGAATTGCTGTCTTGAACTTTGGTGCTCTTAATTTCCTTCGCCAGGATGGCAAGTGCATTCGGGGTTGGTGGCACAGGCACATCAGCATAGTCATCCAGCAGTGCTTGGGCCCTCCTCTTGCTGGGTGTATCAGGTGGTGCATCAGGGGTTCTGGAAGACTTTCTTTTGGGTGTTTGTGGGGGTGCTCCCTACAAGAAATTCCAGTTAGCCCAGAACTTCATTCATCACTTCAGGTGCTTCTAACTTACTCCCCCTACATCATTTCTT
>WHVE01001192.1:0-24919 GCA_015178995.1 Trichophaea hybrida
CACGATGAGTATGAAATCAGGATCCAATCGGAGGCTGAAGCACGATTGGAATGAAATGAGGTTTTGAACGAAAGCTAAAGCATGAAATCGGATTTCAAATGGGAAACGATAGAATTGTACATACGCAATATACCAAGAATGCAGGAGTTCGGAGGTATTATGGAACAAGTGAATTGCTGTATATAAACCAGGGGTTTGGGGGAGGATAACTTTCTTTCTTCACTGATTCTCTGGTCTATAAAACAATCAATTAGCTTCCACTTTCACTTCTTTCACACTTGGTGATTGTGGATCGAGTCTCTTGTGTACATTCTTTGTTTCATAGCTACAGGCTATTTTCGACTGTTGAGCCTTTTCGCTCTTGGATTCTATTATCTCTAGAACCCCAAGCCCTGAACCCTCAACATCCAGCCATTTATTTTTGACAGAGAAACGAGTCTACAATCAATTTTTTCAGTTACATTTTTATGTGCCTATATCCACATCGTTCAGACTGCTACTACTGTCACCGTACCTATAACGTATTCTGCAAAGTTTTTACATCAGCAA
Source organism: Trichophaea hybrida (assembly GCA_015178995.1). Taxonomy (NCBI): domain Eukaryota; kingdom Fungi; phylum Ascomycota; class Pezizomycetes; order Pezizales; family Pyronemataceae; genus Trichophaea; species Trichophaea hybrida. The sequence goes on from WHVE01001192.1 coordinate 550, forward strand.
GCAATTTCAAAAATTGATTGGTCATCCAATCCTGCTGGAGACATATCTGTTTTTCTTGTTTGTGCACCTTTTGAAGACCTACGAATGCAAAAATTTTCGGCAACCCGTGCCATTATTCAACACATGAGTGAGGACCAAAGGACATGTAACTATATTTATTTTTGTTACTGTTCAGAAGAAGCAGGAGATGTAGACCACAAAAATCGAAACCCATCTATCCTCTGGAACTGCAAAGCAACTCAGGATCAGGCTGTAACACCTTCTGGCAACTGCAGTATATAGGAATTCGATACTTTTTTCAATTGCATCAAGGGATCTGTTTATATCCTTCGTTCACTGTGGACCCTCGGCATCAAAACCCTTTCACCTTGGTATCCAGCCAGATGTTGATGAGCTGGAACCCGAACTGCTGTGGTTGTTGCGACATCCCCTGTTCCAACTAAAGCTGCATGTATTGGCCAGACAACAAGTTGAAACACAGCTGTGATCAGTATGTAGAGGAAGAATGCCTACTAGGATTCAAAATTAACAATTACCTTTATCAATCACCATTTAATGACACAAGTAGCCATGTCAAGCAGCAGTATGAGCGAAGGGCCTCGCTATATTGAGATCGCAACAGTCGATCAAGAAATCTTGGCATGCATGATATTGGAGGATTTTACAACACTGGGTCAACAACATGGCCTGACAGCAGCCAAAAAAATGAAGGACTATATAGCAGGCATAGCAGGAGCTCCAGTATCTCAAATCGAGAACCAATTAGAGCGATTCAATGAACAAATCTTCACCCAAGCAATTAACAATAGAACAGCTCAAGGATGAATCTCTGAGTTGATAAATGATGGGGAAAAACTCGAACAAAACAAGGCAAACATGGACAAGGAATTGGCACTATCACAAAAAAAGTGAAGGCCTTGGAAGAAAAAGTACCCACCTGTATACATGGCGATTTACAGACCAATATTACCGAATCAGAACAACAATTAGCAAACCGAATGCCGACCGATATGGAGGTATCAAGGCAGGATCTCAAAAATACACAAGAACAATTGAAATTAATAGAAGATGAGAGAAACAAATATCGGGATCAGGTCAAAAGACTGCTGACACTCACGGAGAATGGCGGAAGTAGTAGCGGACACAGGGGACATAGGGGCACCAAAATTTGTCAATTTTCGGAAAGAGACAGATGAGCATTTCGAGGATGGAAGGTACAATTAGCAATGAAAATTGCAGATGAACCAACAAAAGTTTTCGAAGAGCAATCCAAAATGTGGTAGGCAGCCAACCAACTGGAAGATATAGCGTTTAATAAGGTCCAGCCATACATCATCAGAGAAACTGATGACCTCAATCTTCCATTGTTCGAAAAACTGTTGGACATATTGCAGCTTGCCTTCGGAAATCTGAACACACCAACTACGCCCAATCAAGAACTCCTTAAGCTTTGACAAACAGACTGAGAATTCTCTCAGTATTCCGCAGAATTTCAACAATGGATGCCAGATGTTGACTGGAACGAAGCTGCCCAAGCAAACTTACTGAGACAGGGCTCATTGGAAGAATTGAAAGATTCACTAAAACATTGCGACACCCCAGAACACCTTTCAGAATTCATGAAAATCTGCTCAAAGAGAGATTCACAGATCCACACTCGAGCTGCTGAAATAAAATCAGGAAGATGGACAGCAAGATACAAGAAGTATGATATCACAAACAACAGCACATCTGCTCCATCAACCATGGGGACATCACTTGCAGGGACCGTAGCAGGGTATCATGGCCCCCCTTCAATGGACCTCTCTGCACTCAAAAGAAGGAAGATCACTCCAGAAGAGTGGAAGAGACCAAGGGATTGAGGACATTGTATGTACTGCAAAGATAGCAGGCATTTCACAGTATCGTATCCAAGAAAGTTAAAAGGAGTATCAGGACAGGTGAAAGAAGCGCCCTTTAAGAAAGCAGGAAATGGAATGGACACAGATTGGGGAATAGGGAAAGGAAAGGAAGTCGAGTCGGCAAAAGTTTGAGCCGGTTCAATCATGATGGCCATTGCACTGGGCTCGAATTACCTTTGTCTATTGTTGTCAAATCTCATTTTGGAATTTTGCAATGGTGAATTCAGAGCGCTGAAATAAAAGAATACTCCATGGAAAGCATGCATCTCGTTGAGAAATGTTTGCTAAAAATCGGTGAAAAAATGATCAATACACACACTTTGATTGACTGGGGAGCCACCGGGATAGCATTTGTGGACCAATGTTTTGTTTGCCATCATGAGTTGGAAGAGAAAGAATTATGAGTATCAAGAGGGTTGAAAGTTATCAATGGAAATTCCATCAAATCAGGAACCATTATGACCATGGCCAAGTCGAAAATAGAATTACTACCACATCAGAAGCAACAACCTGCATGTGTAACAAAGTTAGGGCGTTATCCAATCGTACTAGGATTGCCATAGATGCAACTTTACAACATAACAGTTAAATTTCATGTCTGAAGAATCAGCTTTGATAGCAACTCCTGACCACGGCATTGCCAGCATCATTCGAGCATATGGATTGGGGGCAATCACATCGAAACAACAGCAGCATATCTAGGATGGCCAAAACTAGACATCTGCGCAGTAGCGGCATCACCCTTTGTGATTGGAATAAGAAAGAAAAAGGTCGAGGTCTGCACCATCACATTGTATGAAATCAATGAAGCCTTGGAAATGCAGGACCTACAAAACAAATCGCTTGAAGAAGTCATTCCCAAGGAATACTACGAGTTCCTACTTCTATTCAACAAAGTAACCACAGAACCATTACCTCCGTATTGACATTACGATCATAGAGTTCAACTGCAGGAATGATTCACACCTCGATTTGAACCTATCTACAGCATCTCACAAGAAGATTTGGGAGTATTAAAAGAATGGATAGAGAATAACATGTCAAAGGGATTCATTCAAATATCATCATCACCCTGCGGAGCCCCAGTACTCTTCACTCCAAAATCTGGAGGAGGCCACAGACTGTGTATTGACTACTGAGGCTTGAACAAAGGAACAATAAAAAACCGATATCCTCCACCATTGATCCAAGACACCTTGCTAAGACTCACTGAAGCCCAGTACTACAACAAATTGGACATATGCGACAGATATAACATGATTAGAATCGTGGAAGAAAACGAATGGAAAATGGCTTTGAAAACTCGATATGGACTGTTCGAATCCGAAGTTATACCCTTGGGGCTTACCAATGCGCCAGCATCATTTCAAGAATTTATCAATGATACACTACGCCCCTTTCTGGGCATATTCTGCACAGCCTTTTTGGACCACATTCCTATTTATGGCGATGATCGGAAGGAAAATTAAGAGCATGTGCGAGTGGGAATAACATCACTCAAAGAAGCCAGCCTCTACCCAAAGGCAGAAAAGTGTGAGTTTCATAAGGATGTGATGAAATATCTAGTATTAATCGTCGGAGTAAACGGAATCAGGATGGACCTGGAGAAAATCCAACATGTTCAAAACTGGAAAGCACTGGGGAAACCAAAGGAAGTCCAAGCCTTCTTAGGCTTTGCAAATTTTTACCGACAGTGCATACAAAATTATAGCAAGATGGTGCAACCACTAACAAATCTCACGAAAAAGCTAGTACCTTTCTGCTGGAGATCAGATCAAAAAAGGGCATTCGCAGAACTCAAAAGGGCCTTTACAATGGCACCAGTGCTAGCCCATTTCAATTATGAAAAAAAAATAGTCCTCGAAACCGACACCTCAAGTCATATATCCACCGAAGTCCTCTCTCAATATGACAACCAACCAGTGCTACACCCAGTGGCCTTCTTCTTGAAAAAATATTTGCCTGCCGAAGAAAATCATTAAATCCACAACTGAGAATTAGGCGCGATAGTCGAGAGCCTGGCACAATGCAGACCCACATGTGAAGGTTCAGCCCATCCGATTAAGATTCTTACAGACCATAAGAATCTGGAATACTTTATGATATCGAAACTGTTAAATCGAAGGCAGACCTGATGGGCCAAATTTTGGTTGATATTTCAATTCAAAATAGTTGACCGGCCAGAAAAGCAAGCTCAAAAACCTGATGCACTCACAAGAATGCCAGGAGACATTCCTCCGAAGAGGGGGGCAGAAAAAACTCAATAAATTGTGCTAAAAACAGAAAACCTTCATGAAAGGGTATGCAATGGGTCAATCGTGGCATTCGCGGAAACAGTCAACCTTGATAGTGACTCCATAACCTCTGAAGAGTTATGGAACTGGATAAATAATATATGTCAGCATTGCCTGTACAACAGTAGTGAAGAGCTATTTACGCATAACGATCAGTCGCTGGAAATCTCTGAAATACATATCCTACCACCGGACATGGACAAGCTCAAGTGGATTCAGGAATACCATGATTCTGTGGTCGTGGGACACCCAGGATCAGCAAAAACGTACAACCGGCTAAACCAAAGCCATATTTGGAACATAATGGGAAAGAATGTCAACCGCTACATACGAAACGGTCAGAACTGCAATGGAGCAAGGCAACCCATTGAAAAACTCATGGCTTGTTACGACTGTTAGAAGTACTGGAGCAACCATCGAAAGACTTCAGCATGGACTTCATAGTTGGACTGCCGGAAAGTGGGGGTTCAATGCAGTATGGGTAGTGGTCGATCGCCTGACAAAGATGCGACAATTGGTACCCTTGACTTGCAAAATAGATGGAAAAAAGCTGCGAGAAATGTATGTTACAAAGTGCTCAGACAGTATGGACTGCCCGAAACATTAGCATCCGATCGAGGGCAGCAATTTGCGTTGGAATTCTGGAAACATGTCAGCATAAGATTGGAAATCGAATGAAGGCTGTCAACTGCCTTTCACTCTCTGACCGATGGCCAAACTGAAAGAGTCAATGCAGTAATAGAACAGTATCTCTGAAACTTTGTTAATTACCGGCAGAATGATTGGGTCTGGTGGTCACCATTGGTGGAATTTGCAGCCAACAATCATACCTCGGACAGGACTAATCGCTTTGCGTTCTTTGGCAACTATGGCTTTCATCCATGAATGATCTTTGGCCAACACCCAATTGAAGATTATAACAATATTTGCAAAGTTAATGCCCAGCAGTTTGTCCAACTGAGGAAGCAACTTTTCAGCGAACTTACGGCAGAAATGAAAAGAGCCCATGTAGTTCAGTCTGAACAGGCCCAGAAGTCCCGAATGGTCAGCACACCTTAGGAAGTTTGCGATATAATATGGCTGGACGCACAAATTATATCCACCACCCGACCCCATAAGGAACTGGATTGGAAATGTATTGCACCATATGACATTACAGAGGTTGTCAGCCCTTGCGCCTATGGAATCAAGCAACAAAGTCAACTATGCATTCATGACATTCAACCAATGTCCAGATTAGAGAACGTCTCTCAGGATCATCTCCAAAATTTAAAGCAAGAATCACCACTACGGGTAATAGTCGATGGAGAAGAGGAGTATGCAGTTGAGTGGATCAACAATTCCAGGCTGTTCCAGAGGCAGCTGCAGTATGTGGTAAAATGGAAAGGCTATGACGAATGCAGCTGGCCCCCCGCGACTAACGTGGATGAACTCAAGGCTATCCACGGTTTGACACTGCACAACCTCGCACGCCCAGATCGTGACCCTCATTGGTACTTGGCATTGGAGTGGGGGAGCTAATGTCATGGATGTGCAGGGTGACGATCGATGGTGGAGTGATAATCAGTGATCGATATAACAGATATAGCATGACAAGAATAAAATCAGGTTTCGAACGGGAAACGATGGAATCATGCAGAAGCATTATACAAAGAAAGCAGGAGTTTGGCGGTAGTATAGAACGAGTGAATTACTGTATATAAACAAGGTATTTGGTGGAGGATAAGTTTCTTTCTTCACTTATTCTCTCATCTATAAAACAATCAATCAGCTTCCACTTTCACTTCTTTCACACTTGGTGATACTGGATCGAGTCTCTCCCATATAGTGTTTGTTTCTTTAGCTACAGGCTATTTTCGACTGTTGAGCCATCCGGCTCTTGGATTCCATAACCCCTAGAACTCCGAGTCCTGAACCCTCAACATCCAGCCCTGAATCCTTGACAGTATATAGTCACTCCACAGAAGTGCCATTGCACACAGTAATTATTTTATCTTATAATAAAATATCTTCATCACTTATTCTTGTATCGGACAGTATCAATTTTTACTCTCAAGCATGGTGCCATACACTGGCATCTTTGCTTTCACACGAGCAAAACCAATCCTTCCAAAGATTTTCGCCCATATTCCATCAAATTCACCCCTCTATTTCAAAACATAATAAGTATACAAGTTCTTGTCCGATCCACCTGATGTTTTTTCATCCTCCATGTCGCTTCAAGTACTACGAGATTACAAACAATTTGACTTGATCATTCAAGAACTTGTTTACTTCTGCTCGTTCAAAATTCATTGGGTTACAAATCACTTTGTGACAAACTGCCAGAAATTTGCAAATTTTGAATCAAACTGAAATCCAATCTCTGCTTCATTCAAACTATCACAAACCAATTTAGTTCATTACCAACAGCAATTGTGTCATCTGATCATACTGAGCAATAAATCAAGTCAGTGAATTTTCTCTTCAAAACACTATATAGTCATCCATTATTCCCGTATCTGATTCTGCTATTTTTGAACTACCAATGATTTCGCCAGTGAGGTGATGTAAATGAAGGGAAATGAAGCTTTAGCATTTCAATACCATTGTACCAATGGTTCATAGTCTGGGTTTAAGGTATACATGAATTTGAGGCAGCAGCATAGGATTTGATAATGATGTATAAATGGTACAGAGTTCGAAGCCATTCACCAATTTCAATGGTAAATAGTTGTGACTATGAATAAGCGAGTGGCTGCTTTCTTCCGATTGTTATATAGATTCCTCCATAGTTGGGTTGAAAATATCATACTCCCTGTTCTTTTCAATCATTATACAAGCCTCTGTACATAGTCCAATAATCAGCAAAGGCAGGATCGTCATTACTTAGGCCCCCTCCTGATCTGGCTGCATCCATCTAATAGAAGTTCCATGGATAATCACATGTGACCCAAAGGTGATTCATGAGAGGTTCAATTGCTTTATCTAGCTGAATATCAATGGTATAGAAGAATTTGAAAGGTTCTGGTTCTGCTGCCTGCAATAGGAATTCAGCCAAATCAAAGAAGTTCACTTGACAGTAGCAGTTGGAGTAGCCTGGCATCAATGTTGCTTGATGTATTGGTGTGGATAGAAACAATATCATTCTTGGAAGTATTTCTTTGCTAACCCAATGCAACACTGGGAGAGTCACTGCAGGGTAAACCGGTCACAGAGTATCTATGGTTGATTCAAAACTATTTCAAAGATATATCAACAGTTTCACTCAGGAAATGAAATTACTCAAAGATTGTGAATAAAAATGATAGATTTTCAATGTTTATATTGTTAAGGTGTGTTCTCCTTACTGAGCCACTTGATGTCCTTTCTACTCCAAAAAAACTCAAAGGTCTTATACCCCTTTCTTTGTATTCTAACAAATACTTTCTAACTACACATATTTCTAGATGTCAAGGTTTCAAGGCTCGGAGTGCTAGGGGTTATGAAAACCAAAATGAGTGTGCAGTGATCGCGGGTACTGCGTAGCAAACAAGAGACTTGAGATCCAGATTCACAAAGGTGAACAAAGGTGGATACCGAAGCTATTGATTGTTTTGTAGACTAGAGAACGAGTGGAGAACAAACCTATCCTCCGCTAAACCATCGCGCTTATATACCACTAACGCGACCGTTGTTACCTTTACTCACTCGTTCCAAAATACATCCAAACCCTACCCAACTATGTACGCAGCCCTTTCGATCCCTAAACCACATCATAACCATCACGCCATATTTACAATGCAACCAACAAAATTTGATTCCTTCCAACAAAACCTGATTCCTTCCCTCAAAACCTGATTCGTTCCAACAAAACCTGATTCCTTCTTTGCATCCCGTATTCTTCATATACACTCCATCTATCGTTACTGTTCCTCCGATCCTCACTCGACACAACCATGACAGTAGCTCCCCCTCCCACAAGCCGAGTTCCTACAAGGCTGTCGATCGGGGTTTTTCAGGTCGTTCTGCATGGAATGTATCGATTGCTTGAAGTCCGTCCACATTGCCTGCTGGTTCCCAGCTTCGTTCATCATAGCCCTTCCACTTAACCAGATATTGCAATTGTTGTAGAAACACCCTGGAATTCTCCACGTGTTCCACTTCGTATTCTTCTTCTCCATCGACAATAATCAGAGGTTGTGCTGGCTCGATTTGTCCGGGTAATGGGTCATTCGAGACTTTGCTTAGACGGGAGATCAGTTGTATTGGATATATATTCATGTCCTTGGGTAGATCCAATCGGTAGGCCCACGGGCTGATAACCTCCATGATTTCGTATGGTTTTAGATGTTTCCAATCCAGCTTTTGTTTTGTCTCTGTGTTGTAACATTTCTAGCGTCCATCCCTACTCTGTCTCTAACTGTCATCTCCGTTCCTTCTCTGCGTCGTTTGTCTGCCTGATCTGCTTGGATTGATTGTGCTCGGGACATTTCGGCCTTCAACTGTTCAATGATTTCATTCATCTTTTGGCAGAGAGTGTTGGCGTTTACTTCCCTGATGACGTTTCCATTCTGAACTGGATGTTGGCTGAAGGTCATCCTTGGATGGAAGCCATAGTTGCCAAAAAAAAGTGAGCAGCGTGTTGTTTCCGAGGTATGGTTGTTCGATGCAAATTCTGCCATAGGTAGCCATGAGGCCCAATCATCCTGCTGATAATTGACAAAGCTTCTCAGGTATTGTTCCATGATGGCGTTCATTCGCACTGTTTGGCTGTCTCTTTGTGGGTGAAATGCGGTTGAACGTCTTCGTTCAATTCCGAGTCTTTCGCAGACGTGTCTCCAAAACTCCAAGGCAAATTGGGGTCCTCTGTCCAATACTATTGTGTCTGGTAAGCCATGTAATGTGAACACATTTCATATGAACATTTCGCTCAGCTTTTTGCCATCTGTATCGTCTCGACATGGTACCCGATGCCTTATCTTCGACAGTCAATCGACTACTATCCATATGGCGTTGTACCCTTCGCTTTCTGGTAGTCCCACCACAAAATCTATACTTAGATCCTTCCATGGTTTTTGCGGTATTTCAAGCGGTTTTAGCCATCCATGGATCCTTTGATTCTTTGGTATGCTGCGTTGACATACATGGCAATTCCGTACGTATTCGTCCACGTCTGTTCTCACACCTGGCCGTTGATGGTTCCTTTTGAGTAGGTCCAGCGTCTTTGCTCGTCCTGGATGTCCCACTGTTGGTGAGTCATGATGTTCTTGTATCAGCTGTAGTTTGCCCAAATCCTTTTTAACATCCGTTGCGTTGATGCACAGTCCTTTACTGCTGTCGACCAGGCAGTTCTTGCATACATTTTGAATCCAGTTCCACAGCTCCTTTGGATCGGCTTCATCCTGATGTACCACCTCCGGAAATGATACCACCAGACCTTGTTGTATTCTTTTGTCAAGATTCTCCGTTTTGAGCACGATTTGTTGGGTTTTTTCTGCCCCCCCCTTGGGAGGAATGTCTCCTGGCATTCTCGTAAGTGTATTGGGCTTCTGTCCCTGTCTCTCCGGACGGTAAACGATCTTGAACTTGAGTCTCGACAGGAATTCAGACCACCTTGTTTGCCTTCTATTGAGTAGCTTTGACGTCATAGAGTATTCGAGATATTAATGGTCAGTCAGTATCTTGATTGGATGTGCTGACCCTTCGCATTCCGGTCTCCATTGTTCGAGGGATTTGACGATGGCTCCTAGTTCTTGTTCGTAGATTTCGTAATCCTTCTTGGCCGGTGTATGCTTCTTGGAGAAGAATTCAACCGGGTGGAGGATTCCTTGAACGTCGTATAGAGACAGAACTCCTGCTGACACTTAACTAGAAGCGTCTGTTTCCAGGACAATTTCCTTTTCGTAATCGAAATGTGTAAGAACTGGTGCTGTTGTATACGCTTCTTTTAGCTCCGCAAAAGCCCGTTTCTGATCGGGTCCCCAGTGGACTGGTACCAGCTTTTTCGTTAGCTTTGTCAATGATTGGACCACGCTGCTGTAATTCTTGATAAACCTTCGATAAAAGTTGGCGAATCCTAAAAATGCTTGGACCTCCTTGAGTTTACCGGGCACCTCCCATTCCTTGACTGCTGTTACCTTTTCCGGGTCCATTCTAATTCCGTTGACCCCGACTATTAGTCCCAAGTACTTGACCTCTTGTTGGTGGAATTCGCATTTCTCTGCTTTCAGGTACAATCCCGCTTCTTTCAACGTTGTCATTACCGCTCTGAAATGTTCCCGATGTTCTGTCAAATTGTCACTGTAGATAAGAATGTCATCCAGAAATGCCGTGCAGATGATATCCAAACGGGGCGAAGTGTATCATTGATGAATTCTTGAAAGGATGCTGGTGCATTGCTGAGTCCAAACTGCATAACTAGGGATTCGAATAAACTATAGCAGGTGCGAAATGCCGTTTTCCATTCATCTCCTTCCGCAATTCTCATCATGTTGTAGGCGTCTCGAACATCCAGCTTTGTGTACCATCTGGCTTTCGATAATCTCAACAAGGTTTCTTGGATCAAGGGCAGTGGGTATCGATTTTTTATTGTTCCTTCATTTAGACCTCTATAGTCCACGCATAACCTGAGGCCTCCATTTGGTGTGGGTGCAAACAGTACTGGGGCTCCGCATGGTGATGACGATGATCCTATGAATCCCTTTGACATCTTCTTTTCAATCCACTCCTTCAAAACTTGTAGCTCTTCTCTTGATAAGCTGTAGATTGGTCCAAATGGAGGTATAAAACCGACTGGTGATGTAATTTTGTGGTCATAGGGCCTATGTGGGGGTAGTTGTTCAGCGATAACTTTGTTAAAAAGGGGAACAAACAAATGGTATTTGTTTGGAATTAACTGGTCCAGCGGTTTTTCTTGAAGGTCATTAATTTCGAGGGCGGTGTTGATTTCGCATAATTTTACCGCGTGTACTTTGAGCTTCTCCTTTTTGTTGCATGTCATAAATGGTGCTGCTGCTAACGCACATATCTCCATTGTGGGTTTGTTTTGTTCCCCCATTGTTTCCATGTGATTGCCCCATACCCACACACTTGAATGGTGTTGGCAGTGTTGTTGACAGTAATTGCTGTCGAATGCAATCCGCTTGTTTTGAAACTTCACCGTGACATCATGGAGTTGTAACCATGGTAGCCCTCATACTATAGGGTCATGGCCTAGCTTCGGGACGAATGCTGGTAGTTGCTCTGGATGTCCATGTATTCCTAAGTCAAGTGTAGCCATAGTTGTGATTGTTCATGATTCAATTGGTCTCCCGTCTATGACTTCTAGTTCTCTTGGATCTTTTAACTCCTTCTCTTGTAACTGATGATGGCGAACGAAATCTTTGTCAATAAATGCTATTCCAGTAGCTCCACAGTCTATCAACGCATGGGTATCGATGATTTTGTTTTCTATTTTCAGCGAGCATTTCACTACGAGATGTTTGCTTTCCATAGAAGATTCCCTTATTTCTGCGCTTGATATAGAAAACTGCGACATACCAAAACTAGCATTAACTGACAAAGGAGATTTGTTTCCAGCGCAATTGCCATCCTTATTGCACTGGACTAAACTTTTCCCAACTCCACTTCTTTTCCCTTCCTTGTTTCCGAGTCTGCATCTTCCTCATTTCCTGCTTTCCTGAAAGGTGTTATCTCTGTTTGCCCTGACGCTGCCTTCAACTTTCATGGGCATGATGCCGCAAAGTGCCTACTATCTCCGCAGTACATACACAGCCCTCCTTTCCTGCACCTCTTTAGTTCCTCAGTTGTGATTTTGTTTCCCTTTATTGCCGAAAGATCCATTGTGCAGGGCCATTATATCCTGCAACTGTTCCTGCCGGTGCCGCATCTGGGGCGGATGTGGTGTTGGTTGTTGTGTCCGACTTCTTAAAGCCCTCCCATCTTCCTGACATCTTTTCCGCCGCGCGCCATCTCAGCTGTGAGTCTCGTTTTGAGCATAGTTTGACGAATTCGACTATGCTTTTTGGTTCCTCAATATGTTGCAGGGAGTCCTTGAGTTCGTTTGACAGCCCGTTTTGTAGGGCGTCCGTTAGTGCATCATCGTTCCACTTGACGTCTGCTACGTATCGTGGAAACTCCGTGTAGTACTGAGAGAATTTGCGGTCTCGTTGCCTGAGTCTCAAGAGTTCCCTCTTGGCTGTTGATGCTTTGTCTTGATCTTCGAATGCTAGATCTAGCAGGTCAACTAGGTCTTTCAGGGTATCGAGTTTGACTTCCCCAGAGATTTTGTCACATCATGGCATTAATTGTGCCAGGGCCACTCCTTTCAGACATCCCACTGCGTACCGCAGCTTCTTCTGCTCGGTGTTGAAAGCCCTTGGTTTGCTGGCTATCTTCAGGGCCAACTGTACCTTCCATCCTCAGAGTTCCTTTCTGTTTTCTCCCGAGAAGCTGGCTATATCACTCACCTTCTCCTCCTTTTCTTCCCTTTCTCCTGGGTCTCCCGTCCTTCCCTCTGTCAACTTCAGGATTCGAACTACCTGTTGACGATTTTCTTTCGCTAGATTCCTAAATATCTCCATCTGGGTTTGAGCATCCTCCAGGTTTTGTCTCAACTCCGCTACGTCTGGATCCCTCTCCTCTAGTTGTTGTTTCAGATATCGGACTTCTTCTTCTAGGTCCCCATGACTGCATGTTTGTGGGGCTTCTTCCCTCGATGTTGATGACTGTTGGGTTAGTAGCAGCTCCTGTTTGAGGGCGTTCCGTTCCTGTAACACTCTGTCCCCTTCTGCCAACAATTGTGATATCCGTACTTCCGCATTTTTCACGGATTGCTGTTTCTTCGGTAATTCGTTTAATCTGCTGGTGGTTGGGAGTTGGGCCAGTGCTGTTAGGCCGAGATTGATGTCCATAATGTGGCTCCTGAGTTGAGCTTTGTTCATGACTTCTGTGATGTTTTTTGCCACATTGTGTAATTCCAGTTGTAACGCACTGGACAGCGTGACGTCGCGAGCTGATCTTGATGATTCTCCGGACATCTTGACTGATGTTGGGAGGCTGCGGTGAGGAGATTGGCAGCTGTGAATGGGGAACGGGATTTGTCGTTTAGGTAATGTTTTACCTGTTTCGAATTTTCTTGGATTTGTTGAATGGCTGCCTTGATATCTGCTTCCAAAAAGAGTTGACCATTTACCAGAAGAATACCTCGTGTTTATCGGGTGTTGTTACAATGATCAGCGGGGTTGGTAGGGGGGCCGGGTGGAATTCTTTGTCTTCTCCCTTGCCCTTATTTGCTTTTCGTTCGTTGTAATCTGCCCACGTATCTTGGCTTTCTGTGTTCGCCTGTGGTCCCTTGATCGTCGCTTCTGATGATTGAGCGTTTGTTGCTCTTGCGATTGTTGTGTGTGTGCCTCCGCAGTTATGTTCGCTGTAGCAAGGTTCTTCGTCCTGACAGTTGACGTGGAGACCGTAGTATTTGGTCCAGAAGTTTTTGAATACCGGGTCGTTGCTTTGGAGTCCTCCTCCGTTTCTTGCGGCGTCTGTGCAGTAGCTATTCCAGGGGGATACCGCTTGTGGTTCATCTCAGAAGTATGCTTCGAGGGGTTCTGTGGGTTCGAAGATGATAGCATCGATGCCATCGAACGCGTTCAGTGGTTCCTGTTCAAAGAGGTCGGTGGTTCGGCCAGCTAGGTCGAAGAAATTAATTCGGGATTGTTGGAGTCTGTTGTTGTTGTATGCTGGCATTTAAAACAAGGTGGATCCTTCGCGTCGATGTTTCCACAGGCACACAACGCAGCAGTGTCTCAAAAAGCTGTGTACTGTGAGCTTTTTTGCGAAGTTTCCAACTGATTTGAATATGGAACAGAGGGAATTGCAAGGTCTGTGGCAAAAGTAACAACCGCTTTGATGAAAATAGCGGCATATATACTTAAATATAACCAGTAGAATCGATTTGTAGACTCGTTCTTCTGTCAAGGTTTCAAGGCGCAGAGTTCTAGGGGTTAAAAAAACCGAAAGGAGTGTGCAGTGATTGCGGGTACTGCGTAGCAAACAAGAGACTCGAGATCCAGAATCACAAAGGTGAACAATGGTTGATGCCGAAGCTATTGATTGTTTTGTAGACTAGAAAACGAGTGAACAACAAACCTATCCTCCGCTAAACCATCGTGCTTATATACAACTAACCCAACCGTCATCACCTTGACTCACTGGTTCCAAAATACATCCAAACCCTACCCAACTATGTAAGCAGCCATTTTGATCCGTAAACCACATCATAACCATCACGCCATATTTACAACGCAACCAACAAAACTTGATTCCTTCCAACAAAACCTGATTCCATCCCTTAAAACCTGATTCCTTCCAACAAAACCTGATTCCTTCTTTGGGTCCCGTATTCTTTATATACACTCCATCGATCGTTACTGTTCCTCCGATCCTCACTCGACACAACCGTGACACTAGAGCTGGTATACCTCCATCGTCATTATATCAATATCTGTCTCCAGAGCAACAACTGCTATTTCAATCTCCAAACTTCTTTGTATCTTTAATATTTGTAAATTATAATCAGATTACTGGCATTGTTTCTTGAGATCAAGCCCACAGTACTCTGACTGTGAATCAATAGTGATATATCAATTTCATAACCTCCAAACCTATCGACTTTATTGAATTGAGACTAGCTGTGCGGTTCAGACTAGGTATATCTTCTTCAGTGACTAACAGTCGTCAGCTTCATGGCTGATACTACTCAGCAGTCTGTAGTAAATATAGATATTGTGGGAGAATGTTTGATATCTATTGGTGATTCAGAGCAGAAGAAAAGTAGATCAATAACTAGTATTGACTACTTATCAAAGGTGTGGGTGATTGAACTGATGGCCATCCAAAAAGATCAGCTCAAATATCCAAGATATGCAATAGCCAATGATATTCCACTCAGGAGAATTGTAAGTGATTGTACATGACCCAGTTTCAAACTTCTTATGTATTATAACTGTTGAGGCTGGAATATTGATAGCTATTGGTCTTTTGGTATAGTGTCAAGGGCAATCAGTGATTTTGCTGCCAAGTAAATGGCAAATGTTTGGTTTTTGATTAATGGCACAAGCAAGTTATAAATGTGCTTGTGTTTTCAATATACTGATTCATTTTAAAGCACTAGGTTTGTTTGGAACAATGAATTTCTTTTGGAGCTGCACGTTTGTTTTGTAGCTGTGGGTTCATTTTGGATTAGCAGTTTTATTTTGGATCAATGGGTTTGTTTTGAAGCAGCAGGTTTGGTTCAAGAAGTACCTCAAAGTTCTTGCAATAGATAAAATATAAAACAAAATAAAAGTGCGTTATCATACAATATAACTTTGCCGAGGGTATGGACAAGAACAGATATATGCAGCCCCCAAGATTGATAGATTTGCAAGAATCAAAACTACTTACTGAGACCTTGACTATACAATTATCATTTAGAACAACTGCCTCTACAATAGGCTCATATGTCCCGATTCCACCATACGTTCATTGGCTATTAAATTATACCCAGACCAATAGTATTCTTTATACTATTGACTTTACAGTGTTTCTTTTCCAGACCAGAAATATTCTTTTAATTTTATGACTTCCAAACGAATAGACTTTGTTCAAAAGAACATAGCCTGACTAATCAGATTCAAATATTCTCTATATTGAATGTGTAGATGTTGGCTTTACTATCCGGATTAGTTCATTCTCTAGCCTAGTTGGATTGAAATATGTTTCACTGTTTTAAATTGTACATTCTCTTGCTGTGTTAGTTGGAGAGTTGCATCTTCGTTTGAAGTAATATATTTTCTAGCTTGGTTGAATAAAGACTAGCTTTGTTGTTTGGAACAATACATTGGTTATACCTGTATCAAGCAAAAATCAATAATAGAGTCAACATCAAATCGGTTATACAATGTATGAAATATGTTCCGTTTAGTATGAGACAAATAGGTTTTACATGAAAGGAATCTGGTCTTGCAGAAGGGAATCAGGTGATATATAAAAGAAATCAGATTTTGCAAAAGGGAAATGGATTTTCAATAGAAGGAAGCAAACATAGCAGAAAAAGAACAAATTGTACAATATTGGTATACGAAGATTGTTAGTGTAGCAATCTATTATGCCATCAGTAAGTCACAGTGATGAGAGTAACAAATATTGTTTATAAGATAAATACTGAATAGAGAATAGGTTTTTTTTTCATTCATTTTCTAGTTTATAAATAATCGAATAGAATTGGTATCCACTGATTTATATATTGTAATTCTGGATTGAGTGTTTTGTTTACAATGCTCACCCTTTAGCTGCAAGCAATATTCAATTCATTCATTTTTTGATTTTTAGAACCCATCTGACCCTACCCTAGTGCCATATGGACAAAACAAGTCAAATCGCTTCAATCTGTGATATTATCAGTTGCATATGCTGCAACATTCATTCAATCAGATGCTACCTTGAATACAGTCCCTGCAACACCTGCTGAACCAGATCTAAGTCTATAGGTGTTCTAGAAAAGCCATCAGTAGTATACTGTTTCAGACAATATTTTGCTATTGTTTTCTTTTGGAATTGTCTCACAACTGGAAATTCTGATATTTTCAATCATTAAATGCCCATGTATGATACATATTGGTATTCCCGAATCAACTTCTTTGATTCAATAGGACAATTCTGTCAAACCTCTGAATTGGATCCTTTAAACAGTAAGAGTAGTATTGATACTGTTCTCCTGGAATCACAAAAACCACCTGGAAAATACTTTCAAAATAAACCAAAAGTAGTATTTCAGTGGAACTGTTACAGGGTCAAAGCAGCCCAATATTAGGGAGAGCTCAGTGTCAACAATCTACTGTTTGTGGATTTCTGAATCGAATACCATAGATTGAACATATATATTTTGAATAAGAAATATTGTTTTTGTAAATAAAACTGCAGAGAAACCCCTATAACCCATGGGACAGCCCTGGAAGCCAACACTAGGATTGAATCCAAATGAATAAATGTCTTTGAATGAACAATCACAACTATTAACTGAATTTTCAATCAGTAGAAAGAAAAAGCAAAGCTATTTCTAATATAATTACTCTATGGATTATCATTACAACTCCCTCCAAACAGGATTCATATTACCAGTAATCTATCAAGTGGAACCACCTGTTAGCAAAAATTGCCTTTGCAATGTGCAATATCCAACCAAATTTCAAAGAAGTCAACAGCAGTCATTTAATTTAGCCTATTCAGCAAAAATGAAGTATTCAACTCAGCCCAGCAGAATATCAACATGACCAGAAAAACTAGAAAAGAATACAAAGATAGTATCGAAATACCAGTCTACAAGTATAGATATTTTGATATGCATCTGAACTGTCAATAGTTCAGTACTTTGGATATTGAGGATTCAGGACTCAGAATTCTAGGGGTTATAAAAGCCAAATGTTTGATGGCTAAAAGGATCAAGGACAGCAGGGAGCTAAGGGTGAGGACTGTTGGTAAGAGAATTAATCCAAAATTACCAAGTATGAAAGAATTGGAAGTGGAAGCAATATGATTACTTTGTAGACTAGAAAACAAGTGAAAAAAATCACTTATTCTCTACTGAATACCTGGTTTATATACAGTGAATTTATTCATAATCCACCCATTCCATAATACATCTGATCTCCTGTTATCTTTGTACATTATTTTTATACAATTTCTACTTTTTCCACCAAATCTGACTCTTGCCATTCAAAGCCAAATTTCCTTCTTGTCATGCCAAACATTTATTCAAAACCTGATTTCATTCATGTCATAAATAATGTTCTGTGATATGCACTAAAAATTACTGAACCATTGATCATTACTCAATACAACTGTGACAATTCCTCCAAAAGACTCATAGCGAAAGCTGAATCGGAAAGTATCATGTTTGAACGACTCAGAATTGTTAATGATAAGGAAATATGACCAGTGTCAATATTTTCAGCAGCCCTGGCAAGTATTAGAAATCAATAGCAAACAAATCTCAATATACAAATACTGTTACTCAAATATGACAATACCAGACAGTATCAACAGTTCAGTTTCATCAAAGATCAAATGGAAGCAATAAGAGATGAATGTACACACTACAACCTACAACCTAATATTCCATATCTGAACAGATATTTGAATAGTTGAATTCTGGCAGACAAGCTAGAACTTTGACAAGACCTGGAGAATATACAATAACAATTAACAGTTCAGGAACAAATTTGAAGATATCAAGATCAAGGAGACAGAGTGCTAGCAACAGCAGGCAGAAGAAACAACAAAGGATATTATAGGACTATAAGTGACAAGGGGAGGAAAATATTATTCTGTTCAGGAGTGGACTGATAAGTAATTCAAGAATGGAAAGTCAATTGGCCCTGAAAATAGCAGATGAGCAAATATGGTTTTTTGATAAATAAGCCAAAAAAAGCTATGCAATTAACAGACTGCAAGAAGTGGCACTGATACAAATTCAAGTATATATCAATAATATCATGGAATACATTGAAATTCAAAATTTAATAACTATAGTGGAAATACTACAACTAGCTTTTGGCAATCAGAACCAACACACTATAGCCAAAACAAACCTCTAGAAGTAATAACAACAAAATAGGAAGTTTTCATGGTATTGTACCAAATTTAAATAATTGGTATCTTGTAGAATCTGAAAAAATGTAGTGCAAAGAAATAGGTTCCAACAAAAATTGTCTAATAAATCCATTGTCTTGCTATGATATTGTGATATCTGTAAATCATTTAATCAACTTTTCCAAAATATACTCCTAGAGCAATATTCAAATCTGAGTACCAGCTACAAAAATAAAACCAACACATTAGAGTGGGGCATCCAAGAAACCCAAAATATATACCATATCTACTCCAGAGATGGTACCAGCAGAAACTTTGGCAGATTAGACTTGCCTAGCCCCAATGCATCTGTCGATAGTGAATGGAAAGAAAATCACCCTGAAAGTCCAAACAAGATGGGGGGAAGGAGGATTCTGTATGTACTACAAAGACAGTAGGTATTTCATGGTGACTTGCAAAGAAAGTTGAAAACTGTATTGGGTCAAGTGAAAGTAATTCTGTTAAAAGAAATTATGGAGAAGCAAAAGAGGCAGAAAATAGAGTCAAGAAATATTCAAACTAGTGAACTGAGGATTGCCATCATACTGTGTACAAATCATCTTTGTAAATAAATATTGGACCTAGTATGGGGATTTCAAAGTTTTCAATTTGCAGTACTGAAATAAAAGAGTCTTGAATGGAAAGTGAACATCAGATTATGAAATATTCATTGAGAGTTGGAGAAAGCATTAGTAATTCACATACTTTGATTGACTGCAGAGCCAGAGGAACATTATTTATAGACCAAGATTGTGTTTATCATTTTCGAATAGAAGAAAAAGAATTGAGATGATCAAGAGAATCAAAAGTTATGTACAGAAGACAAATTGAATTAAAAACAATTATAACCTTGAGAAAACAACATATAGAAATATGTTTACATTAGCAACTGCTACTGACATTGATAACGCAATCAAAACCCCATTTGATTGTACTAGAACTATCCTTGCTACAACTGCAGAATATGAAAATCAAGTTCCAGAATTGCAGATTCAGTGTTGAAAGCTACTACTGCCAATAATATTGCCAACAATATTTTAGTATATGGGTCTGGAAAAACCACATGGAAACAACAGTAAATTACAAGAAATCAAAATTTGATATCTATACATCAGTGGCATTACCATATAAGAAAAGAATACAAAATGAGAGAATCAATATCTACACCATCAGATTAATTGACATTCATAAAGCATTGGAAATAAAAGACTTATTGAAAAATGAGTTAAAGAAGATATGCCCAAGAAATATCTCTTGCAAGTGAATATCAAGGCAGTAGCTGCCCACAACAGTACACCAAGCAGCCTCTGCCAGTTGCCCATGCAAGCTACTGATTTTGCTATACAACTCTACATGTTGTTAATACAAATCACTATTCCTTGTGTCACAGGCATAACTTACGGCCACTTGAATCTGGAAATCTATGTCTTTTGGTGGGCCACCAGTCTGATGACATACTAATGGACAATATTCCGATACACTGGTGACCCACCGCTGACTATCCTGAACCACTATTGATAGCTTCCGATTGTCTGCAATATGTTTATATTGTTGTTCCTTCATTAACTGGTATGGGTTTTTGTTGTAGAGAACGGTTACGTGGAAATCTTTCGCCATCTCCAACATTTTCTTGTTGTTTTCTGTAATCCATCAGTCTTTTGTTCATGTGGTGGCCACAACTGGCACAGATTGGCTTGTAGTACCAGGCTGTGGAGACATCAGGAAAATTGTGATGGACTTGGTATGCTTCATCAATGGTTTTGGTATAGCAAATGTTGAGCAAAGTTCTAGTCAAAACGCAACTGTAGAATCTGTTTTGCTCCTATTCTTCAGTGCGGGAATGACAGTTTTACACGCTATGCCCTTGCTCCAGTTGGCCAGTGGCTCAGGCTGACGAAGATCATCATCTTTGCTGTCAGAAAATATCATCTCAGTATATAAGGTCAAGGTCAAGATGTTTGTTGTCATGCTCAACATCTCAGGGATAATCCTCCTGCATACAATGAACAAACCATATCAATGATTATTCTCTGAATGAACATTCAAATAAAAGGGAGTGAATAAAAGACAAACTTCTTCAAATTATTCCAGATACTTCTCTATCTGCTTTGCCCTGGCTGCTGCCCATTCAAAATACACCTCCTGGGTCTTTTGAAAGTAATGGCTCTGGATGTCTCATGAAGTGTGTTCCATTCAACTGACAACTCACTGGAAGTGATAAAGACAGCAGAAAATGGAAATTGGAAAAAAGAATGCATGGCCGGATGGTATAGATCAATTCGTGGTGAACCTGAAACTGGATTGTAGATTGAGAGAGGATTGAACTGGTTCAATGCTCCCTGGCAGGCCTGAGAATCAAAATTCATGGATAACTTGAACTGACTGTGAGACATCCTGACACCTAAAATCAGTCTATTGCAGACTGTGCAGGAAGCTAGGGTGAAGCAGAACTTACGGCATATACCAACTTTGAGATATTCCAGCTGGTAACCTGTATGCATCAGCCAGCACATACCAAGAGCACACAGGACTGCCTGCTAATAGCTGACAGACCATTGAGGAGACTACAGTGGGGTATTACTTGCATATAGTGTTGGCAACGAATCAAATCGGTTGGCGATAGATCAAACAGAGCGGTGATATGATTCAAATTTGATTCGAGATTTGCAAATATCCGCTGCTTTATCATAAACCAGATCATGAACCAATGAATTTCAAATGAACAGACATACACTAGTTCTTGTTCGATTGGCCTGAATTTTCCATATCTTGTAGCACTTGAAATTATCTAACAGATAAAAACACAATTGAGCCGATCATACAGAATCTCGCTTACTTATATTTGTTCAAAATTCGCGGTCAAAATTGGTGGGATCTGGGCACAAATCTTGGCTAGAATTCGGTTTGTACAAATCAAACTGAATTGTCAATTCTCACAAATCTCTACTGTTCGATGGCAATACTACTTGCAAGCTTACACCGACTTCCAAGTGTGCCAATGGGAGAGTAGTTTACATGCAACCTGCACAAACCATAAGCACATATGCCCTGTTCCTGACAGCCTGTTGAGGTGGCTAGGGTGAAGCATGACCTACAACTGTATATTAACTTCCAGGCATGCTAGCAGGAGAGTGGTTTTCAACCTAACTATACAAATCATTAGCACATTCAAATGCTGTATTCCCAGATATATTCAAGTTTTCGGATATCATCAGCAGACTGTTGACATATGCACACTACTGCATTTTAAATAGCAGTTCAGATCAAGACTTGGTATTACAACTTATGCAGGCATGCGGTCTCAAAACCATCTATAAGTGCGTCAGCTATACAACTAGTAATGAATGTGGTGAAGTGTGTGCAATGATCATGTATTAGAGAACATGCTGAGAAAGTTGGTGGTGATATCAGGTGTGGTTCACCTGTAGATAGTGCTGATGCACTGTGGCAGGTCATAGTGGATAAGTTTCAATATCTAATCTTAAATCTTCCAAAGTAGGAGATATGATTTTGTGAATATCATCCCATGTGAATTATGATACGGAATAGAGAGATTCTTCAGAAGGACTCACATTGTTTTTGAAAATAGTATGCCATTGTGGTCTGAGTGGTTAGTGATAATGGTCAGAAAGGGATAAGCATAATCTTATGGGGATGACCTTAAGTTCTGACACTCCTTCCACAAGGCCCAACTAGTCATGGCAATCATTGGGTATATAGCACTGTACTCTGAAAACAGAATAATAAGAGAGTATATGTAATCCAATTGACGATATTTCTGATACGACGAGAGATAGTTTTCAACCTAAAACAAAATTCAACGGGGAGCAAACAATGGTGTTTGCCCTTGTAATGCCAAGATGGTAATGATAAGTCAGGTTATATGTATTAACTCCAATCACTAAAACTATTATTCCACACAATAGTCTTTGAGATTGACATCTGACTCGTCCTTAATACATTAAGGAGTGTCTGATACATCAATTGTCTGCTCAATACAATACCATTTGTGCAAGTAAATAAGCCTATGTTCATCAATTTTCATGTATGATACTGTTCTTGAACTTTAAATAAGGTTGCAAAGTATAAATAATTAGCAGGTAAGCAATACTTAACGTTAAAAGTTGACAAGCAATAGGTGTTGCTGTCCATTCACGACCAGCACACCAGGAAATTCTCAGACTCTCTGCCCCTCATCCAACTCATTCATCTCTCTCATCTGAGTACGTCATTCTCAGCTCAGGTGTCACTGGGTTGAGTAGCATCTACACCTCTTGGCAGACCAAAAATACAATGTTGAGTTTAAACTCAGTATAAGTCATGAATGTTCACTATGACTAATATATATTAGGTTCAGAATCAAGCATAGTGACAAACTTCGGAAGAAACTGTATTCATATTTGGAAATGAAATGTATTAGCTCATGATTATTCATGTTCTGATTCACCAGGAAGGCATCAATATTGACTCAGGTGCTTTTGAACATTGGTGAGTGGTATGGATTTGCTGGTATCCTGATTGCAGATTACATGCAGTTCTGGGAATGAATACCATAAAACAATCAATCCTTGCTGCATAAAACAGGCAAAAGTCAACAATTGATTAAAGACACAAGAACACAGTTCCAAATGAATAACATAAACATAGAATAATCTAACTCCATGTTGGGACTACCATAATCTGGATTGTGAAATATGACACAAATCCAGAGAGATGATCAAGTGAGAAATGCATGACCTGAGTGAGAGGTACTTGAGAGAGAAGTATGAGCTGGGAAGGAAATAGTCTGCAGGTTCCTGGATCAGCAATTTGATGGCATCACCCATATTATACTGGTCAATTTAGGGTTATATGCCCTATATATTTTTAATTAGTTCTGGTATATGAGATACTCATTGTATCCAAGCTGATGGACAAATTTTCATCAAGACTTGCTTATTGGCAAGGTTAAATTTTCCAATACTATCAATGATGTAGAGTCAAATATTCAGGATCCAGGTTGAATCTTCCAATACAATAGACAATATAGAGTCAAATATTCAGGATCAAGGTTGAATCTTCTGATACAATTGACAATGTAGAGTCAATTATTCAGAATCAAATTTGAATCTTGCAATGCAATGTAGAGTCAAATATTCAGCATCCAGATTGAATCATCTGAGAATATGCAAGGTTGAATTCCAAACCATTGGCAATTGAATTATGTCTCAAGTGGACAGTTACAAAAATCCCATTAACAATAGGTATTTTGAATTTCGATAAAATCTTAAAAGAAAACCACCATGAACTGCAGACACTTCCACTACAAGTACATCAATAAATCAACCCAAAACTCTCAGAAACTTATGCCCCTTCCGCCCCAAGTACATCTATGAAACCACCATGAACTTCAGAACCTTCCACAAGTGCCTCTATCAATATAACCATTATTGCAACAGAATAAAAGGGCCATATTTTCCTGGATGAATAAGTCAGTGGGACTATAAAAAATAACAATGGGATGTACCACATGAGAATTCCAAAGTTTTGTCTAACCTACAAAGTATC